>JARJDS010035186.1:0-15379 GCA_030264155.1 Atheta pasadenae | reverse complement strand
TCGCAAGCGTTCTGTTAGTTTTGTTCAGTCAGCAAATGGCGTCGGCAACGGTGAGGTGCACGTAATTTTTCGGCGTAATTCATGAATGAAGACGTCCGCGCGTGTTTGCAAACAAATCCCAACTTGGCGTAAACAGTGCGTATCGCCAGCAATCAAAGGCAAGTCATTTACGATGCACCCAACACTTGTAAACCGCGTTATCGCCACGAATAATCGCCGTCTAATTAAAGCGTAACGAATACAAAAAGAACGCATTGCTCAAAAGCAATGAACGACGACTCTGAATCCAAACCAACGTTACCGTCGATTCCGTCGATGTGGCCCCCAGGTGCAATAGATCCTGCGAGCGCCAACATGAGCCCCATACAGCACCAACATCACACAATACCCATACCCACCACGCCGCAAGGAGCACCAACTCCTGTGAACGCTACAATCGAATACGATTTACCCATTGAACTAACCCAACAGGGTTGGCGTAAGTTCTGGTCCAAGCGTGAAAATCGCCCGTACTTTTGGAATAAGTTAACCGGCGAAAGTTTATGGGAAACACCACCGCTAAAACCATTCGATCCGAGCACTGACCCGCTTGGTATTCTACACACACCGACACAAAACCCAGCGCCGATATTGGCAATGCCACCCGTGATTAATCCCACGATACCACCGACAGCAGGGGTTACCAAACGGAGACCCTCGGAGGAATTACAAGGACCGCAATTAAAAAAGTTTGTGCTTGCAGGACCATGGGATTTGGACGTGCCGACGAATGTTATTATCTTAGAACGGCAATTGTATCCTTTCATGCATTCACATCCTGAGTTAGAGTTATTCAGATGTGGGTTTCTGTCCAAGTTAAGACAATGCTATCAAGAATTGTGCCATTCAAGGGAATCAATTGATGCGCCCAAGGATTCATTCAACCGATGGTTGATGGAACGCAAAGTCATTGATACCGGTTGTGATCCTTTACTTCCAAGTTGTTGTTATCCTGAGATATCCCATGCTATGTATAAAGAAATCATGAATGATATCCCTATTAAGTTAGTACGGCCGAAATTCACGGGGGATGCGCGAAAACAATTATCGCGGTACGCTGAAGCCGCGAAGAAAATCGTCGAATCACGCAACGCCGACAGTGAGAGTCGCAAAGTTGTCAAGTGGAACGTGGATGAAACTTTTCAATGGCTACGAAGGACTGTAGGAGCGACGTATGATGATTTTCAAGACAGACTGGGACATCTTAAGCAACAATGTCAACCACACTTAACAGAAACAGTTAGTATTACAACAAATTATAAAAAAATGCAATAAATTAATGAGAAAACATTAAATTTTTAAGGTTAAATCATCAGTGGAAGGTATATGTTTAAAAATCTACAACCTATCCAGTGAATACGCGAAAAAAGTTCGAGATAAATCAAATAATCTGCTAAAAGAACATGGCTTTGAACTACCACCTGTCATACCAAGTAATAGCACAAGAAAAGTATGGTGTTACCCCATACAGTTTGCAGTACCATGTCCTCGATTACCAACTGTTGAGTATGTTCCTGATAGAGACCAAGCTTTGTTAAGGTTTCAAGGCGATACATTAGCAATTAACAGTACACATCTTCAAAAACTTGTAAGTAACACTTTTTAACTTGATTTACTAAATTCTAGATTAATTAACTAAAATAATTTATTATTAAAGGAACATCTTTACCGTCACAGTTGTTTTGACGACAAAAAATTCGAATTATTCATCCCAAGAGTCTGGGTGTTGTTAAAACGTTATTCAACTTTTTTGGGTGTCAGTCCGTCACAATCTAACGCAAGCGCAGACGTGCAAGACACTCAAGCAGCCCTGCCAATCCCAGTGTTCGAATGTTTGCATCGCATGTTTGGTGTGACATTCGAATGTTTTTCGTCGCCATTGAATTGTTACTTCAAGCAATACTGCTCGGCGTTCTCCGACTGCGATTCGTATTTCGGCAGTCGTGGGCCTTTCCTGCAACTGAAAGCTGTGTCAGGTTCGTTTCAAGTCCACCCGCCATATTGTGAAGAGTTGTTAGAGGCAGCAGTTGATCACATGGAAGCGCTCCTAGCGGACAGTCCCGAACCTTTGAGTTTTATTGTTATTATGCCTGATTATCGCGATCCAACGCCTGCAGGAGTGCAGAGACTTGAAGAAAGTCAATTTAAACGTAAACAGGTTACAATACCAGCGTATGAACATGAATTTAGGCATGGGTTTCAACATGTTTTAACTAAGTAAGTTTTATAACCTTAAATTTATTTTGTATTTTTAATTTTGAAATTTATTTTCTTCAGATCCGAAATAAATGTCCGAATAGGTCATGGTACCGTAATAGCTTGGTTGCAAAACGCAGCAGGTCAACAGCGTTGGGGACCAACAGAAGATCGTGTTGAAGCTTTATTGGAAGCTTTCAGACCGGGCAGGGAACGTGAACGGGATAGGCAGGAATTGCTTAGTCCAACACGACAGGGCAATACTACTGATACAAAGGAAGTATTATTACATTAATACGAGTTTTTAATTTAATTTTAATTAGAAAACTCGGCTCGAAAATATCGAAAAGTACCTGATACATTTGATCTACAAATCTATACTTATTCACTACTTATCTATATGATCTATACTTAAAACTGTACCCATTTTACCCCAAAACCGATATTTTATTTGACATTTATTGACGGAATTATTCATTATGCATTGCGGAAGGATGGGTCATGTGCAAAATTAACAATTAATTGAATAACTAATCAAGGGTTTTTTAAATTTGTGACATTTTACTATGCGTACTAAACAGAAAAGCTAAATAATGTGTATATAACGCCATTTATCATAATGTTTATAGATATATATATTTTTAATTCATTGAATTAATAATTCATTAAAATTGTTAAGTGAACGAATAGAAAAATCATTGTACATTATGTAATATATTAAATAAGAAAATATTAATGAGCTATATATACTTATAAATGCAAATACATGGATTGTAATTATATTTAATGTAAAACTTATTTTTTTTATCGAAGTTTTGTAAAGTTGAGACATTTATAGCGACATCTGGCGGTTATTTTTTAAAACTAACGTAGATGTCAAAAATTGTGTGTTGTGATTGGTCAGAATCATATGTTTACGTCGTTTGGGACTTATGTCTAGTTCTGGCATACGTTCGTTCCCTGATTTCAATTGTTTTTAAGGTAAGTTACCGATTTTTTGACTAATAATTAAAAAATTAAATGGAACAATCATCGCCAGCGTGTCGTGCCTGCAAGTGACACTACCCTTTACTGAAAGTTGAGAAGAAATCGCCAAATTAAAGCTCTTTTTGAAGAAAATACCGCACACGTCGAGGTTATGGCCGCATCAAGATCGATGCAACTTGCGCCGATTTACTCCAGAATCATATCGAAATTTCCACCAAACTTTACCTTCTGCTTCGCATACGGTTCGGGCGTGAAGAAGCAACTAACAAACGACAAAAATGCCGACCAAAAACCGAATATGATTGATTTAGTGTACTGTGTTGACAATCCAAGAAAGTGGCATCAAAACAATTTGAAAGATCATGGATCACATTACAGTGTTTTGAAGCATCTTGGACCTAAATTTATTGCTTCATACCAGGAAAACTCTGGTGCTAAGGTTTATTTTAATACTTTAGTACCCATAGAAGGCACACTGATTAAATATGGTGTTATATCTACCAAAGATTTGATAACAGACTTATTAGATTGGTCTGATTTATACATAGCTGGAAGATTACATAAACCAGTTGAAATTATTAAACCACCAACCAAACCAGAACTTGATACTGCTTTGCATTTGAATTTACAGTCTGCTGTGCATACTGCTTTGCTTATATTGCCAAATACTTTTACAGAGTATGAGTTTTACTATACAATATCCAATTTGAGTTATGCAGGTGACTTTCGGATGACTTTTGGTGAAAACAAAAACAAAGTATATAATATTGTGAAGCCACAATTGAATGGGTTTAGAAGTTTGTACAGATCAATTCTGTCTGGTTTGACAGAGTTTACAGATTTTCCTGTTTTGAAGGATCCTAGTCAAGACACTTGCATTTGTTCACAAGATATTAGTCCTTTGGCAAGGTTACATCATTTGAATCATTTACCTAAGTGCCCGCAAAAGGCCTTGACACGGTTTTGGAATCGAGGGAAATTCAAGCAAGACACTGAGGATGTTTTAAGAGCAATTGCTTATGATCCGGATTGTAGTGCTGTGGTAGAGCAATGTATTAATGAAATTGTATGGCGGTCGTCAGTATGGCAAAGTCTTAAAGGTGTTTTGACAGCAGGAGTGATGAAAAGTGTGCAATATAGCGGAAGAAAAATAGCGAAAATGTTGAAGTAGTTTATTTATTAATAAATAGTTAATAAATTTGTTTCTTTAAACAGCTTGTGTTTTTTTGAGGTTATGTTTTTTTTGCTCGTTAGGAGGCGCTGATACCATGATTCTAACCTATAAATATTAGTATGTTTCATATAATTATATATTGTTTTATGATGTTGTTAACAGTTTTTTTTGTTTGTTTAAGAATGTATCAGTTTTCGGATTCAGACACGACGGATTCAGATGATGGAATTCGTTTCAAGACAGCATCAACACGCGACAAACCAAGTCAGGCAAAAAACGAACAAAGAAAACGAAGTAGAAGTCCAAGCCCAGCGAGAAATAGAAGAGACAGGGAAAGACGCAGAAGTCGGAGTAAAACTCCAAAAAAATGTTCAAGTTATCAATCTGCACAACGCCACAGATCATATAGAAGATCAAGATCCAGATCACGGAGTAAAAGTCGAGATAGAGATCGTAAACAATTGAAAGTTGTTCCTGAACAACAAAAGAAAACTTCTAAGTCTTCTAGAAGTTATCATACGAACCGAAGAAGGTCCAGGTCAAGGTCTAGATCACGAAGTACTGATAAAAAAGCACAATGTGATAAATCTGTACCTGCTAATGTACCTGTTGCACAAATGTCAAACATTATTGACTTAGATAATGACCGTTTAAGTGATTCTGATGATAATATGAATACTGAAGATACTCCGGATGTTTGTGGTCCTGTTGTACCTCCTAAAATTGATAACAAGTTAGAAGATAACGTTTGTGGTCCTGCATTACCTCCCCATTTACTTAAAACAGCTGAAAACAATGTTTGTGGACCTGCTTTACCACCACAATTACAAAATAAAACTGTAAATGTTGTAGATGATACACCTAATGATACTAAAGATGTTCACAAGATGTCAGAAGTAGAAATTTGTGGTCCTGCGTTACCACCGCATTTATTAGCAAAAAAACAATCAAAAACAAATGAAGAAAACGACGCTTCAAGGTCAATAGGACCGTTCATTCCTGAACATTTAAGAAAACAATTGGCAGAATCAACACCTACAGATTATCCGAGTGATCATGTCGAAGACGATGAGACGATTGAAGAACCAAAATCTGAAGATATTGGAGATGACGATTGTTATGGTCCATTGCCACCTGAACTATTAGAACAAACCAAATCCCGCGCACATTTAGCGTTGGAAGAACGCGCTTTACAAATAAAACTGGACCAATTAACACCAGCAGCTAATATTGACCCGGGGCGTGAAGAATGGATGATTGAGTTGCCTACAGTGCAAGCCGCGAATTTAGGGTTAGGTCCACGTCAGTTTAGGGCCAAAGCCGGACCTGACATGTCCGATAGATCATCGTGGACGGACACTCCAAGTGATAAATTGAATAAAACAAAGGGTGGAAAACAAAATGTAGTTGTGGATGTACAAAGAGAAGCGGAATATTCTGCGATGCGTAAACGCGACGAAGAACAGGAGGCCATGGTGAAGAAAGCAAAGAAAAAGAATAAACGAGATAAGAGTTTGATGGAACAACACCAGGAGAAATTAAACGCTAAAAAGAAGGTTTGTGTATAGCGCAGTGCGCCACCTACCGACATAAAATATACATTTAAAGGTTATGTTTTTCTCTATATTTTAGGCTGATAAAGAACAAGGAGCTTCAGTCAGGCGTCCATTTAATCGTGATACGGACCTGAAAGTTAACCAATTTGATGATGCACAGAAAAAAAATATGATGAAGAAAGCTGCTTTATTGGATGATCGCTTTTCGCATGGACAAACAAAATACTTATGATTTTAGTTAATTTATATGTATGATTATTATAAATGATTTAAGCTACTCTATATTTTAACGTAAGAAAGGAATTAATACGCAAATAATAAGAAAACGTGTTTTAACCTTAAAATTTCAACGTTTTTAAGGATGGTTGATGCGGGTTTTGGAGGTTATGTTCTTGGTCATTGTCAATATCGTTCAATTTAAAGGTTATGTTTGGTGGTGTTGCCGCTATACCCGTTTGGGTATCTTGAGTAATATTATCAGCTTTGATGATGGACAGCGTTATTTCTTTGCGTTTTTTCTGGAATTCTGTCTTTCCTTGGGTTACGTACAAATAAATGATTAACCCAAGGACTATGGCGGCTGTGCCCATGCCGAAGATGTGGAATATGACTATGGAGATGTCACAAGTGTCTTCACATTTCTCCCAGGCTGTGTATTCTGTTCCAGATTGGCGATTTGTTTCAGTTTGCATCTAAATTTATGAACACTTATTATTTTGTTTGTTTCATAGTTTTAAGGTTATACGTACATAAACAGTTTTGTGGTGTCTGAATATTTGACATGTCAATATCTTCATTTGTTCCAGATCGACGCAATCGAAATAATTGGTGGTATGTTCTTTGTAATCATCGGAATCTGAGACGTATAGATGCAAGACGCAGTCATCATACCAATCCGAAGATTTTGAGGTTAAAACACAACTAGATAATAAGGAAGGTTAGAATTTGT
The DNA here is from genome assembly GCA_030264155.1 of Atheta pasadenae. Lineage (NCBI taxonomy): Eukaryota > Metazoa > Arthropoda > Insecta > Coleoptera > Staphylinidae > Atheta > Atheta pasadenae. The sequence continues at coordinate 8,478 of JARJDS010035186.1, read as the reverse complement.
GTTTATTTTAAGGTTAAAAGTATTTGTTAGGTTGTGTAAAAGTCAAAAGTTAGTTTATTAATGTCTTTACCTGGTTATTGATAGGATAATCAATGAAATTACACCACAATGTAAGCGCATCGTGATTTTTGAGGTTATGATTCGATGAGGACTGTTTTAGCAAATGGCGTCCACGCGACTGGCAATTGTTTCTTGTAATTCAATGCTACATAGTTTAGTGCCGCGAAAAAATGCTCCACATAAATATTTAACAATAACTGATTAGTGTGCGAGTAATTTGATGAGTTTAATGAGTTCAACGCAAATAAAAGTCTAAACTTGCGTTCCAAGACATAAATTGTTTATTTATTCAATTTAACATGATACAATTTATTAATTATGGATAATGTATGATTGTTATTGATATGATTGATAGTTATAGTTTAATAGTACAATAATTAAAAATTAAAGAAAAAAATTACAAATTATTGATATTGGCAAGGTACAGATTTGCCGCCCTCACAACAAATAGCTGTTTTGGGGGTGGAGCCGGCGTACATCCAATTATCATTACAGTTTTTGTAATGCACAGCAGGCTGCAACACAAAAAACATTTTGACATCAATTCTAACCTCGTTTAGCAACGGTTTTATTATTAACTTTCTTTACTTACTCGTAAACCAACTGCAGAATTAAGATGAGCGCAAAGTATTTCAACCCCACGATTGAGACTGAATGCGGGTAAACCCAAACACATTTGTTTGCAGCTCTCCTCGTCGCAGTGGAAGTTCTGCATGGCGATTTGGTAATACAACGGCGATTCGACGCTCTTTTTCGGTGTTTTAAACGCGCCGCATTCACAACGATCGTTGGTTCTGGCGCCGTGATAAATCATAGTGTCAGTGCCTGGTCCAGGTCCTGGAAGAACCGCTGCTTCTGTTGTTGTTGGGGCTGCCGTGGTTGTGGGTGTTGGTTTTCGACGCTTGGCTGCTAAACTGTTGTCACTTAAAGTTAAAAATTTCAAAATTATTTCTTTATATTTTATTTATAACTAAATTTAGTTACCAGGTTAACGCCAACACGGCTAGCAAGAGGAGCAACGTTTCCCATTTCGACGCCATTTTGTTTTTTGGGCTATAAACGAGTTGTGACCACAACTAACCCGCACTAAGTTGAAATGTTAAGGTTTGAAGCCTTTTATAGTAAGTTTTGTGACTCAGAGCATGAGTTTGTTTTTGAATATCAGGAATTTGTTGTCATTTAATATCAGTTTTAATCAACACCTTTGATTTGGTTTGTTGAATTATTGCTTATAAACTTTTGTTCGGTTTCGTTCGTTTTGTTTGTGATGCGAAGGAATCTACAAACATTTCTACTTTTAAACAGGTAAACAAATGATTGGTGGTTTAGTCATATGTGAATTTATGTTTTACATTGATTGTGTTTTGTTTTTAAGTTTTAAATACGATTTGTACGCGTTTTTGCACGGATAACCTCAAATGTTGGTATTATAACCTATAATGTTATAATTTACGCCTTTTATGGGGTGTATATACTTAAAAATATTATTAGACGTTAAAATATTAGTTAAATTGCGTGTTATTTATTATGTTTTCAGCAAAAATTAAGTTTTTAAGTTTAAAAACACCATTTTGTGGTTTTGTAGGTTTGAAATACAAAAAAAAAGTTGTTACGTTGTTAATTTCACCTCAAATTAATTAATAATTGTGTTTACTGTTAGTTTTTTATAATTATTACTCAAAAACAAGCGTAAAACTTCGATAATTTCTGTTTTTACGATGATTTTTATGATTTTGAGGTTAAAAATCAATAAAAATGTTTTGTAAACAATTTGTAGGTTAGTTTTACGTCTCAATTAGTTTATTTAAATAAAAAATACCCTTTTTTTTGGTTTTAATAGAAATTAGAAAATAGAAATTATGAGCAAAAACATTGATAAATAGTTTTGACATTGTTTCAGTGATTTTTTAGGTTAGGTATTAATATTAATACAAAAAATAATAATTCATTATAAACCTTGCATTTATTTTTCTTTTCAAACGTGTGCATGCCTTCAAAACTGATTAATATACAAAATAAAAAGTGATGAAATGAATTACAAATAAAATATGGCTGCTGTTATTCATTATTAACAAAAAGTACATAAGATGAATAATATACAGAGAGAGTATCCTGAAGTCATAGCAATGGTCGTTTGTGTCTTTTAAATCTGTTGCTACTGATGAGTTACAATTCAACGCAAGAAATAGGTTTTCCGTCATGGCAACAAATCTCGCGCTCGCATGTCAATCCTGTTGATTTCCATGCGCCGTCACATGTCCTCGTCCATAAAGATGGCTGAAAGTTAATTCAATATTAGATAAGTGAGTCAATTATTAAGTATTTTTTTAAATTGTTGTTGAGTAATCTCACCTTGAGCTTCGAAAAATGTTTAAGGTGATCGCAAAGTATCTCCGGTGCCTTTTCTTTTCCAACTTTAACTAATTCGATGCATAACAACTCGCAATTCTTGGCGCCTTCTTCGTTGCAAGTAACGTTCATTGGATTTTGCGCTAGTAAGGGTTCCATGCCCTCGGGGATGTTTTCGTTTTCGCCGTTAAATGCAGCACATTCGCATTTTGTTGCTGTATGACAAACAAATAAAACAAAATATTAGGAAATATTTAATTGGTTTGGTGGATTATGCTTACATTTGTCAGAACTGGCGTCGCCTTGAACATCAACCAATGTGTTGAAGAAGTTCATCACGAATCTGAAAGTAAAATCAAAGTTTAATTAACGCTAAGTTTAAACTAAGTTTGATTTTACTCACAGTGTCGTTAGGACGACGATAAATCGAACCGTCATGTTGAATAGAATATATCTGGTGAGGTTTTTGGTTTTTACCGAATCGTCGTCGCTTTTTTGGGCAATTTTTTCAACTGTGAGCTTCTGGTTCTTATTGGTCAGGGTTGTTCTTGATCGACTGATACAATAGGAAGCGCCAGTGAGCATTTTATACGATTTTGTTTGATTATGTTATGGACATTAAGGCGTTTGATTGCTGTATGGCGCCGATTTACTTTCTTTGATTAAGCTTTATAGTTAATTAGTTGATACTTTTGTGCGAATACTAAACCTGAGACTAAACAAAACAGAATTTAATATCGGTTTTTGTGTTTGATGCTGGGTGCGTGTGTGTTGTTTTAGTCAAAACCGATTACGGTGAGACGGTGAATGTTATTGGTTTTAATTACGATTATTCGTATTACTTACTCTGATAACTTGAATAATTTGAATTCTTTTGAATTGTATTTGATTTTTATTATACTTTAATAGAAAATAGAACATTGCTTCTAATTTTAAATCTTATTAACACAAACACATTAGGTGGCTTTGGAAATTAGGAAATTGACAAGATGAAAAAACGAATTTTGTTTTTAGTTTTGAAGTATCACAGCCAACTTTGTTTTTTCAGAAAATGAATAAATTTATGTAAAAATTAAGAAATAATACAAAGAAAAATAATTTTAAGTAACATTATTATTTGTTAAATGGTTTAAGAGTACTAATAATAAATTAATTGTCGTTTTATTCAGTTTTATTCGCAAATAACATTTATAAAACCATCTGTTGATGCAATATTGAACTAAACTATACTGCACTGACAGGAAACAATACAGAACGATGTGGAACGATGTAAAACGATTTTAGTACGCATGCGTTGTAAAGTTAGGACGCATGCGCTTTGAACTGACAGAAAACTAGCTGTTGCTGAGGTTATGCATGGCTTTTTCGAATTGAATATTTTGTAACCGTCGTAACCGCCAGTGTCCGTTTTCAGTCATACCTATCATCGTCGTCGTCGTCCACATTCCCGTTAATCGTGTTGCGTGTTTAATATTTTAAACTGATGATATTTTAAATAAGATTTTATCCCACTGAACAAGATTTTAATTCTATATATATTTATTATACTTTATTGCTTTTATTTAAAATTCCCGAAACACAATGTCGTCTCGAGAAGATGTTATACCGGATCAAATCTACGACTCCAACACGAAGATGATGTACACGAAGGGCCGGTTTTTCGGCAAGGTTAGTAACGTTTCGTTATTATAGTTTGGCTTAAAAGCGAAATTCATTTTATAAGAAATCCACGTGTAGGTTAAGATAAATTAAAAAATCAAGATGGTGGTGACGACAACACACCAAACACGGCGTTGTTGTAGTTGTGAATGGCATTTAAAGATGCAGAACGCAGGTGTGTCGAGGATTTAAGTTTCTAGCGGTCATGTTATTGATATTTTGATTTCTTTATCTACAAAATCAATTGTAGTGTTATAGCATAAACTTCTGTCCAATTTTTTTACCGAATGCACCATTTTGTTTTATTTTAATCGGAGTATGCCTTGAAAGTAACGCTATGCATTTGTTTATTAGGGAGGATTCGCTAAATGCTATGAGATTACGGACACTAAGGGCATGGTGTTTGCGGGAAAAATCGTTTCAAAAAACCTGATGCAGAAACAGAATCAAAGAGATAAAATGACGCAAGAAATTGCGATTCATCAATCGTTAAAACATAAACATGTTGTTGGTTTTAATGGATTTTTTGAGGATCAATACAATATTTATGTAGTGTTGGAATTATGCAGAAAACGAGTAAGTTTTATTTATATTAATAATCAATTATTTAGTATTTATTCTTTGTTTTTTTTTATTCTAAATTTAGTCCATGATGGAATTACACAAACGTAGAAAAATCCTCACTGAACCTGAAACAAGATTTTATATGAAACAACTTGTTAGTGGTATTGATTATCTTCATTCAAACAACATAATTCATCGTGATCTCAAGTTAGGCAACATTTTCTTAAATGATGATCTCCATGTGAAGATTGGCGACTTTGGTTTGGCGGCCAAGATCGTTTTCGACGGCGAACGCAAGAAGACGCTGTGCGGCACACCGAACTACATTGCACCAGAGATTTTAACCAAGAAAGGACATTCGTTTGAAGTTGATATTTGGTCGTTAGGTTGCATCATGTATACACTGCTCATCGGGCGCCCGCCATTTGAAACGAGCAGTTTGAGGGAGACGTATTCGAAAATTAAGAAAGGAGATTACAGTATTAGCAATGGCATTTCGGATATTTCAAAGCATATGATTATGTTGATGCTGCAGCAGGACCCTAGCAAGAGGCCGAAGATTCGGGCGATTGGTGCGCATGATTTCTTCAAGGGATACACACCGCAAGCGCTGCCGAGCAGTTGCTTGACGATGGCGCCGCGGTACGATCATGTTGAGAGTTTACAGAGGCGGCCATTGATTGAAATGAATGGCGGCGCAGCTTCAGCGGCTGTTTCGCCAGCAAAACCAAACCAATCAGTTGCAGCAAGTGGTATGTCCAAACACCGCGGAAATCACGACTTTGACGCCAAGGAAAATATCACTGAGTTACGCAAGATGTTAACGGAAGTCTTACTATCAAAACCGGCGCGTCCTAATCAAAACTTTGGCGATGAAATGTCTGATCCAGCCGCACAGCCATTGGTCTGGATTTCAAAATGGGTGGATTATTCCGATAAATATGGATTCGGATATCAAATTTGTGATGATAGTGTTGGAGTTATGTTTAACGACTCTACGAAATTGATTCTTTTACCTAACACAATGTAAGTTGTCTAACCTCACATTACCTAACCTAACTTAACCAAACCTAAAATTATGTTTTCTTAATTATTATTATTATATTTTTTTATTTAAAGAAACGTTCAATATGTTGATAAAAACGGTGATGAAACATACATGACAGTTGACGAATTTCCGAAAAGTTTGGAGAAGAAAATGAAGCTGCTTTCGTACTTTAGCCGTTATATGAAGGAACATTTAATAAAGGCGGGGGCGTCGCAGGTGCGCGCTTTGCCAGATACGCTATCGCGAATTCCTCACTTGCATCAATGGTGCAGGTCTACTTCCGGTGTGTTGATGCAACTCAACAACGGAACGATTCAGGTTAGTTGACTGTATGCAACCAACTATACACCAGATTTTAATTGTTTTGTTTTCGATGTTTACAGATTAATTTTATTGATCACTCAAAGATTATCATGTGTCCCTTAATGGCAGCAATTAGTTACCTCGATCACGATCGGTCGTTCCGTACGTTCAGGTTCGATTCGATCAAAGCAAATGGATGCTCCACTAATCTGCACGATAAGATCCGGTATGCTTACGACAAGCTCAGTGGGATGCTGAACGACAATCAGTTTTAAAGCTAATTAATCACTGATACTACTATATGGAGATAAGAATGACTGTTGCTGCAGGACATTTTATTTTGTATTCTTACTTTTAACATTTATTTTAATATGTATATTTATATGTCATAAACAGGAATTAAATATGTAACACGTTGTTAATTAAATTGCAAACGATATTTTGAATAAACTGTTTGAATTTGATTGCTGTTTAATATTTCAGAATTACTTGCAGCGGACACCGATAGATGGCGCTTCGATGTCAATTTTTAGGAAATAATCATAAACGCGTTTTATTAAGTTGTTGATTAATGTCAAATGAAGTAAGTATGTTTGGAAACTCAAGTTTTATTATGTGTAATGACTCAACGCGTGTAACTTAAACAGAAACTGGCCATTTGTGTTTGATTTGAATCATTTCAATGCGTTGAATTGCATGAATACAAAATGGTTGCCATGGTGGTGTGAATAGACCAGTTGTGAACAATTAAACAAATGAATCACAGTTTTATAGAGTTATTATGTTGTTAGACGTATAACAAACTTAGGTTGTTAATAGTTGGAATATTAAAGTTTACAGCTTTAACTAAAACAGGAATTTATTCTGAATTTGCGAAACTTGCGCTTTAGTTGACTTTGGTTAAGTCTAATGAAGTTGTGGACGTTCTGGTGTCTTGCTGTGATATTTATTAGTATGTTCTGCCATATTTCTCGTGCAGTCTGGTGCAGTAATCATTTTTCTGTAGCTCATAACCTGTAATTATGATTCGCAGTGACCGCGCTCATTGCTCATGTTTGTACTTCATGATATTCAGTCATAGAACGCTCATTACGCAACGCACTCAGCATGCCAAGTTGTCGAGGAAACCAAGCATAGAGTCAGTTGCATATTTGTATCTTGTAAATATGTTGCTTTACACTCCCCTCCACTTTAACAAACAGCCAAACCTTAAAATTGCCTTAAATTCAATCATAAAACAAGTGAGATGGATAAATAAAGAGAGGTGGTAAATTCAGTAAGATTTGAGTTGGTTGGAGCTGGTTAGAGCACACCTGAGCATACCAGAACATACCATACCAATGGTACTGCTATACCTCTTCGCTTTTATGTTTGCCTGATACTTTGGACGGGGTACCATCATCTAGAAACGCGTATATCATGCAAGAACTGCATTTCTTATGGTAAAATTCAATGGTACCCGATGGTACCACACCAAATCACATGATCTACATGAAATTTTAAACTAAATTCATAAAAACTAACCTAAAATTGATAAAAATGAATTAATAACCTAAAATAATGGTACCCAAAAGGTACCAAATGGGTTTAAATGTTAATAATGTTAAAAATGTTAAAAACACAACATGCAAATTGCCTTTTACCATAAAATAACTCTTTGTAGTACTTACTATAACCACCATTACTCACTAATACCATTGTAAGTTACGCACCATAATGGTAAATAACAAAACAATCGGTTGCCATGACAACCAACAACGGAGTCTAACCGTTAGCAAGTTATATTGGAATAAAACCAATGTTAGTTATGTTATGCATATACATAGCACATACCTGTGGATTTGTGTAGAGGTGTAACCGTGGTATGGTACCTCATCGGCTTTTGTAAGGCATGTGGTGACTCCTGCTCCCTGCCATTGCGACCGCGACTGCAGTTCACAACTCATTTCACTTTCATCTCGCGTCTTTCGCGGTCTCTTGCGTTCTGTTCGCGCTCCGACATACACTTTTTACGTAATAAACAAAACGAAATCGTACCAATCGTACCAATAAATATCAAACAGTGTCAACTAAAAATCAAGTCACCGTTTTTAAGTAACAGGAAGTGAAAACTAAAAAAAACAAGTGCCGTAACATTGTGCCTTAAAAAAACAAAAATAATCAAAATAGTGATAAAGAAAAAAAAAACAAAAGTTATTTACTTACATATAAGTTATAAGGAATTATACGTGCCAAAAATATGTGCCACATTAATATTTAAGTAATAATTTATTTATTTATTTATAAACACAATTCTGTTACAATTAGTGTGATGAATTGTAACTGAAACAACACAATGTTAAATTTTACCGTGTCGTATGTCAATTGTTTTGTTTGTTTCCTTGGTTTTGACATCAATATTCAATTGTTTTGTGTTTAGCAGGTCGTGGCTAGCCATGATGTGATGATAAAACAATTTCTGTTTATGACACAGGTAGACGTAGTAGACGAATTAT
>JARJDS010035170.1:0-17198 GCA_030264155.1 Atheta pasadenae | reverse complement strand
AAAATATTAAGAATTAAGTCTAACAATAAAGATAACAGCAAAACACCTTACTATACATGTATTACACTTAGTAAATAATGTTAGTCATAAAACCACTTAGTAATAAATGCGTTGATCATATTATTGTAACGCGCTCGTTTGTTTCATTATCTACAAACACCAACACGAACACAAACAAATCAATATTTCACTCTTTACCAGTTTACAATGACAGAAAACGTCATAATACCACTAACTAACTAACATCACACAAAACAAAAGAAAAATCAAATCATTCGTTTGGAAGTGAACATTTTAAAAATCCAAAATTATATTTTTGGTTATAGTTTAAAGCAAAACAAAACAAACGCAATGAATAATAAAGTAGAAGTAAAACTAAAATGTTTTACAACATATTGCACCACCTTGTATATGACAACTGCGTTTCTGTATGTCAATATAACTTATAACAGTTGTGGAGTACGAATGAACGAAACGAATTGAACGAATGAGCGATATACGAACGCAACGCCGATGATATAATTAAAGTCTTCGGAATTGAGCTTCGTCAAATATTCATGCGATCATCATAGGTTTCCGTTTTCATTCTTCACCTTATACCATGCTTACGTCGCGTACAAACTTCCAGATAAAACGATACATACGAAATTCATAGCCAAACTTTTCCTACTTTTTTCTTCAGTTTCCACCCGGAAATAATGTTTGATTGCCATTTAATTCAATCAAATTGAGTTTGAAGCAATTAAAACTCGAAAAAATATACCTTCCAACTTTTAACCTAAAACTTCCCGAACAAAATCCAATAAAATCCAACTCTAAACTTTATACTCGTCCTGTTCCTTCCCCTCGTTTATCAAACATCTTGGCCGTGTTTTTTTATTTTTGTCAATGCGTCCCCGCTTTATAAAATACAAGAAATCTCAATTATAGCAACAGAATCAATTAGCACGCGGGTGCGCGGTGGGCGCTCGCTCGCCGTTTTCGGAAGAGATAGATATAACCCGTCAGTGTCCGGAAGTGGCAGGATCTCGTACCGGAAACGGAAGGCAGTGGAAGGACGCGCGCATTGCGAGAATGCGCGCTACAGCCGCCGCCGCCGTCGAGGGTTGGAGGCGTCTAACAAGTAGGGCCGGCCTGAATTATAAATGAGCCAGTGTAAGAACTAACTTACGCAGGGAGCGCGCGCCCCTGCGCGCACACGCGCTTCACTACCCTCCCAAACACATCTTTTCTTCTCGTCTTTGTGATACAATGCAAAATACAATCAAAAAACACAACCAAAACATTTTTTTGTGTAAAAATCTTTTTAACCTTAAAATAAACATAATATTTATACTAAAGCGACATCTATTGTTTATTACTTAAACTAATAGGTTAAGAAGTAAACTGTTATTGCTATTGTTTTGTTTACAAAACAAAACAAATGCAGTCATTTGGAAAAACAAAAAAACTTTAAATAAAAATTAAATATTGTATGACTGCTATCATTTTTACGTTTTTTTTTTATACATACCAATTTTTTTGTTTGTGTAAAACGTTCGGATGATGTTAACTACTCACGTTTTTTTACATAAATGTACTTCCGGTGTCTTTCTGACACCTCCAAAATGTGTTTGAGTGGCATTCCCTCAGTGTGGCGCGCGCTTTGCATTCAACTGTCACTCATTCAACTGTTTTTTTGTTGTTTTTTTTTCCAAAACAAAAGATATTTGATTGTTTGCTTTCCTAAAACATGTTTTTGCTTTATATTTTGTTTTTATTTGTTTATTTGTTTTACGATGTGTGTTTGTTTTATTTGATCGTAAACGTGTTTTGTAAATAAATAATCAGAAAATTAGAAACAACACTCGTAATTAACCAATCAATTTTTGGTGTGCTTGTACGAGACAGAGCAACAAATTGCACTAATCCATTCGGTTAGTTAAAGAGGGTTCAAACAAGTTTTTGCCCGCTGAGGAAAACGAGGGACGACGGCCTGCGCAATTTGGGAAAATAGATGAAGAGTTATAGCGCCGAAGACAAGTGATAATCGCCCCTAATTTCATTGTTGTTGAACGCGCGGGGCAGAGCGAATTAATCATGGCAGTCATACTGTATAACCTCAAAAATTATTTTATACAATGTGTTACTAAACATTAAAATAACACACAAAAACAAAACAAACAAAAACAAAAACAAAATTGGAATTTTTTTTTGAATTTGTAATGATTGTAATGAAACACTTTCTATATTATTTGGGTGTTTTTGTTTTGCTTGTTTTCTTGTGTTTGCTTTGTATCGTTTGTATCTTACATCACACCGAGTGGGGAGTTGGTTCAGTTCAGTTTCCCTCTTCATCAGGCTCAGACTCCAAACTCCTCACAGTTGTTGGCATTACCACGCCACAGAGCTTTACAAATTATCCCATTTCGTTAACTTATGACCGTTATATTAACTAGCTAGTTAGTCATTTCGGGGGTTCACAAAAACCGACACGAAGCATGATGAGCGTCATAAATTACATACATTTTTGCAAGATTACCCACCACAAACTTTTAAAAGGTTTTTCTTCAATTACTTAACGTTTATCTGAAAATAAATAGAGAATTAGTGTCAAAACTACTTAAAATCTTATGTTTTTGTTTTAAATTACCTTAAAAACTAAAGTTATGATTTAATGTATATTAAGTTGCATACATTACAATACGAAACTATATTACTACAGATTAGGCAACTCTCGAAACCTGAAACAAATGCATTTGTTTTATTTTTATGTAAATGCTATTTTTGTGACGCATAAATAATAAAAATATAATCTATAATCATAATGAATGATTATTATTTAACATTATTTAATATTATTAAACATTATGGAATATGTTTAATCATTAATTAATGCGTTTGATGAATGTAATATATTTAATTTTATTTAATGTAAATATCCCTTACCTTTTCACTCATTCACTCTTTATCCACCTCTCGCGCATATATTTCGCGCGGCAAAACTAAAGCGTGCGAAGCTAATTACGCGCATGAATAATTAGTCGCATGCTGGTAAACGCGACGCGCGGAAAAGTTAGTGAAAAAATCATAAATAATTTAACGTATCATTTTATCATAATTTCAGCGCATAAATTTTATAGCAGCTTTCGCCGCCGCTTGTGCACACGCCTGCACACAACACACCTAGGCGAAAACTGCGAAACTCTGTCTTTCGCAGTTTTCGCTTTTCTGCTGCTCTCGTCGTCGCGCTCGTTTGCTCGAGAGCCGCTAATTCAATATTTACCACACAAGAATGAGCTTGTGCACCTTTTACCTGAACTGATACAAACTATTACGTACTGTATCAGTGATTAATTGATTTATCTTGAAATGATCTCAAACTGGTTGTATTTGTTGCAGGGTGATCTTTTTTCGGGCCTCAATGACGGCATTATCAGTAGGGCGGAAGCTCTGGCGGCTGTTGATATCAAACACCAAAGCTCTGGTGGACCTGGTGGTCTTCCTCAATTGAAACACGACATGATGTATCATCACGGTATGGGAGCACCGCCACCTGTTAGTCGACCACATCAGGTAATTTTTTCGCCTAAAACTTTACAGTACAATTATTTAATTGTGTTTTGTTTTATTTTGTTTGCAATTGTTTTGTTTGGTTAAGTTTTTTATTGTGACATATGCGATGTAAAAGATACGCCGTTTGAAGGATCAGTCTGCAAGCGCCCGAGCGCAAGAATATCTAATCTAAATCCATTATCGTGTCCCAAAAGCATTGAGACAAAGGCCGGACACACAATAGCGGCGAGGACAAACACGAAATACTTGAAAAACAAACGCAAAGCACCGTTGTTGAAACTCAGTTCCACGCTTTACGTTTTGCACAACCGCCGCTTGTCGACTTTCAATTCCTGGACGCTGTGCCGGTGTTTGACAAACGGTCAGAGAGCGCGCTGGAGCTCCAGCCCCCAGGTCACATATAACATTTCCCCCGAGGGTCGTGCCGTGCCCTCGCCACATTCGAACTTCTTGTCCGTCCCGAGACACTCTAACCCACACACAGCTAGCGAAAGTTGTGTGAACGTGAATAGTGTGAATACAAACCTATACTTGAGTGTTTAGGAGAAAAATGCGAAGAGTGGCGAAGAGTAGCAAAGAGAAATACGTTCCCTCGTCGTTTTCCGATACACTTTTTTCTCGCTTCCCGCACGCACGCAACGTCAAATGACCACTTTACACCAATGTGTGCGGGCATAATGATGAAATATGTCGCTGTTGGGACATGTTGAATCATTGGAATGCACAAAACAACTCATACACCAACGGCACTAAAACAGAATATAACGGGTAAACATAAAAAGGGATCAAGTCAACATCAGGAGCGTGAAACATGTATAAAAAAATCCATTTGTTAGGTTATTTTACGCATTAAATGCAATTTTATGCTTTAAATCCGTATAATTTGAATTAACCCTACGTACCTTTGCACCCTACTGGTCTAGAGGGTTGTTTTACGTCTATTTCAGTATTTACCTCCTTCTAATAGTTGTTTTTGTCGATATTTTTAGTTTAATGCACACAATTTTCTTTAACCACTCTAAATTGAGATCACATTTATCGGAGCAAGCTTTGGAATAAAACAAAACACTATCAACACTATGATGTAACATTGGTTGCATACAATGTTTTGATATATTCAATGTTTGTAATTTTAACAAAAAAAAAAGTTTAACAAACCAACAAATATTTTAATTAAAACATTAACAAAATTATAAACAAAAAATAATTAGTTGTTGAGATTGTTTAGACAATATTCAACCTTAATTTTGTGAATATTGCAACGCCATCTACTAAAAACTGCTTGAACTAAATCAAAAAATATTTATCAATACAAAACAAGCGAAACGCTCTGTCAAAATCTCAATATCAAATGAGTTTGTAGTTTTAAGGTTAGGTTTTGATAAAAAGTCGCACAAAAAAACTAAGTTAGTGAGTGTTAGTGGTAGTTTTCTTAATGTTTTGTTTATTTGGAACGCTATCGTTATTTGAATTTAGATTGATAAAGAACACACGGCACGCACGTTCATTAAATATAAATCGAAATCATCAATGACGTTTCCCACATCAACGAAGGCGCTGTAGCCACCACCAAACGATGAACGCACAGGAAACCACACGAAACATTCGAAATGGAAACAGACACAGAAATATCGAAGTCGCATCTTTCTTTTGATTGATTATTTCGACCCGCAATGCGAGTAATAATCAAACTAACCCTGAACACTGATGAACACTGAGTCAAGAATTGGATTACCCCGTAGATTAGAAAAACTAGATAACAACCACCACTTCCAATCATATTGTGGTCAATATCTAAGCTAATAAATATAGAAAAACATATTTGACATAAATATTAAAAATATTATTTTTCAATTTGCATCGAAACAAAAACAATAAAATCTAGAATGAAACAATTGAGCGAATGCGTTTTAAAAATTTAATGCGTTCAATTTATTAGTGAAATAACGTGAAACAATAGTTTTTCTCTTGGTACAATAGTCGGCAACCGTGCTTGCAAGCGAAAAACAAACAACTGAACACCGCCAGCCACTAGAAATGCAGAATGCAACGAAAATATAATAAACACGAGGGAAAACACAGTGAGAAAAAAAACATGAAAATAATTGCACGGTATTTCATTCGGAGCGAATACAACAAATAATACAACAATACAATGGATACAATAAAAATAAAAATCAACAAACGCTAGTACACGTCATTGTCATGAAGAGAAACAACGCAACCAACATTACATTTTTTTATTTTATTTGGTTATGTAGTGAATAGTCACGAGTGTGCTTTGTTTTGTTTTGTTTAGTTTAGTTGATTGGCGTCAAAAATTCATTTGTTTTTTGTTGGTTTGGTTCCAGATGAGTCATATGGACGGTCCTAATGGTTTGTCAGACATGTTGGACCCGATATCGACGTCGTCGATGACGACGTTAACCCCAATGTCAGATACACCTTCACATATACATTCGTACGGTATGAACCACGTGATGAACCACCATCATCATGGTGGTGCTCTAGGCGGGCATGGTGCTAGTGGTCATCATCCAAGCCATCATGGCGGATATTCCGCAGCGCATCATCCAAGCGCAATGGCGGCAGCTGCGGCTGCCGCCGCTGTCGCTGGTTTACACCCGGACGCTGACACAGACCCACGCGAATTGGAAGCGTTCGCTGAACGTTTTAAACAGCGCCGTATTAAACTAGGTGTCACCCAAGCCGATGTAGGTAAAGCTTTGGCTAACCTCAAATTACCCGGCGTTGGTGCGTTGTCGCAATCAACGATTTGTCGCTTTGAATCGTTAACACTATCACACAATAACATGATAGCGTTAAAACCGATTCTGCAGGCTTGGTTAGAAGAAGCCGAGGCCCAAGCGAAAAACAAACGGCGTGATCCTGACGCGCCGAGCGTGCTGCCCGCTGGTGAGAAGAAGCGTAAACGTACATCGATAGCAGCGCCAGAGAAACGGTCACTGGAGGCGTACTTTGCGGTGCAACCACGACCTTCCGGCGAGAAGATCGCCGCCATTGCTGAGAAGTTGGATCTGAAGAAGAACGTCGTGCGCGTCTGGTTCTGCAATCAACGCCAGAAGCAGAAACGAATGAAGTTCGCGGCACAACACTGACCGGATCTTAATTTCGGTTTTCCCGTGAATTAAAATCACTAATAGAATGATGTTTTAGTGAAACAAGGGATGATTTCGAACGATTACGGACGATATCGGACGAATACGGAGACAGGACGCATGTGTACATAACCCCAAAACAATCCTTGGACCCATAGGACATAACCTAGGATCATACCAACCCAAAAACAAATTAAAAACAAAGGAAATTTGCATACAAAACATAACCGAAGAGGAGGATTTATGTAAAAACTATGCAAAACAAAAAGAGGCATTTGCCACAAATGCCAAATTAGTACAATTTTTATACAAAAAACTAAAACCGGGTAAGCATGTCGCGTGTGGTACCACGCATGCGCAGTACACGCAGGTAATGTTAATTTATTGATTAAGCTCAACCAAACAAAATAATCGCGATCACTATCACTAATAACAAAACAATATGCAATGATACTAATATTCTAGGACATGAATTGACGCGCTAATTTAAATCATTTGTACAAACTAATTACCTTATACTTAATAATTAATTCTAACCCCCCAAAACCAAAGAAAATACAACAACAAAACCTAGTCTTTAATTCAGTCAGTATTCTACTGAACTTATAACGTGATAACGTGATAATGCTCATTCTAGTCAAAAAAACAACAACAAAATTTTAACCCTAAAATAACAACGGAATTTTGTGCAATATATTTTAGGCAAATTTTTAGGTTAAAACAAACAAAAAAGTCATAACACACTGTACATATTATACTTTAAATGTAAGATAATACTCTACTCAATTTTTACTTGTAGAAATATTGAAATTATTAAATTGAAGCAATAATTTGAGGTTAAATTGAGGTTGACGTAAAGGTTATAATTAAACAAAACAAAACTAAAATAAAACCAAACACGAATCGGGCGTGATTTTGAATAAAGTTTTGGTACAGGGTAAACAAAGCAAAACAACAAAACAAACGAATAACTAAACATATCAAATGACAGTTTTTTGACGTTTATGGACGTGTGGACGTTTATAACCTTGAAATTACGTACGTATGACGTTGGTTTTCTTTCTTTTTGACGCGTTTGACATCTGGTGCGTCGTGTTCATCGTATTTGAATGTAAAAATTTGATTGGATTGCAATTCAACTTATTAGTTGTTTACAAATCTATTGTACATAAATAAATTAAGAAAAACCCTAACGAAATAATGAGAATAAATAAATACGACGACGAGTTAACGTGTTTAACTTAATTTATCGTACAACGTCGTTCTAAGCGATAACAAATGGAAATAAATGTAACTTTGTACATATTAATATTAATAATATTATTAATTATTAATTATGATGAATTAACGAATCGATCACTCACCGGTTAAATATAAATTTATTGAATCGATTTTTGGTTTTTGGCTTTTGTTTTTTAAGGTTTTTATTTCAGGGACGGACTTTGTTTTGAAAATTTAACAAAAAAAGATTAAAACAAAAAATAAATATATGTGCTATGTGATTGGTGCGTATATAAATTATTTGAAGACAGACAAGAATTGTACAAATAGTAATTAATAATCTGAAGGAATTTATTCATGCCGTTTGTGAATAAATTTGATAATGTTATGGATTTTTTTAGTTTTTTTGGGTTTAAAATGTTTTGACAGAGAGTTTTGACATTTTGACATTGTCTTTTTCATGAATGATGATTTGATAATGATCAACTATGATGATGGTTATTGATTTTACTTTTAGTCTTTACATCAACCCATGCCAAGTCATGTAATAATGTTATTCATGTTTTTTGTTTTTGATATTAATTTATAATATTTATTATTAAACGTATTTCTTTGCAATAAAGTAATGATTAAACCTTACATACGTTGTTTTTTTTATTTGTATTTGATTTTAGTGATATAACCTCAAAATCCTTTTAGGTTTTTAGGAAATTTTAGGTTATAAAGACAAGATAACCTTATTTGTGTTGTTTTTTTTAGAAAACCTATGAATTTCATATGTTTTGTATGAGTTTTTAAATAAAACAATAAATTTAACCTTAAAATCTTGACGATGCCTTAATAAATGAAGAATTTATCGAAGGAAATAACCTCAAAATTGGTCAAGTTTTGAAAAATTATGTTAATCAGAAAGTGTTTTATTATTTTGTATATAATTTTATATAAATCTACAAAAACGACCTAATTTACAGATGAATTTAACCTCAAAATGTTAGAAAATACAAATTTAACCTCAAAATCGTTCACGTAAAGAATTGTGGTTATGTCGTGATAACATTTATTTTAATAAATAAGTATTGTATTGTCTAAAATCAGTAATTAATTTAATAATTTAATAAATATACCTATATCTGGATCGATTTTATCAATAAAAATACCACAAACGATAATCATCATGTTGTCGTTCATTTTCTTGCCGCGTGCATCGCACGTTTTGTTTTCCCTCCAAACTCCTCGCCACTCGAAACTCACACAACATATAAAATCGAGTAGGGTGCAATTCCGTCGGTAAACTCTAAGAGTGTGTGTTGTTGTAGTTGCACTTGCACGTAGGTATAAATCGGAACACGCAGTAACCGACGCACTTCCGTAAACAGAACGCGTCTACTACACAACCATACACACTAGTCGTCGTAGTATCTATCCCCTAAGCCACCCTTACCATTGCACACACGTGGACACCTCTTCTGCGACGAGCACGACGACGTGCACTTTAGCAGGGGCGTGTGTTTTACTACGTCCGGGTCGTTTCCTCGCGGCGTATTCATACGCATAACGGGCGACATCATGCGGTGGCGGCAACGCGAGCGTACAGGTGTCCCCCTTCGCTAAATAAACACGTCATATATCAAGTCACCCTTAATGCTTCTTCAAAAAGCTCCACGAACGCCGAGACATCATTGAAATAGCCAGCATTGCCATGAAACACGCTGTAAAAGTTACATTTTCGGATTTTTTTTTACATATTTTACTAATTATAACCTCAATTTTTTTAGATAACTGCATTATTAGCTTCTGCATCATAGATTAGTTCATTTTTTTGGGTTTTGTCTGTTATTTGTTTGTCATTGACACTAGTCTGTGTATGTTTGGTTGCATACAGTTATTTTAAAGTGAAATAAATTAAAAACTAATAATTTAACCTAAAAATAAATAAAAATTTGGAAAGATTAATTGTATCAAAAGTAGTAACCATCAATAAAGTTCAAAGTACTGCTGAATTTGTGCTTTAGAAGTTCATGTATTCTTGATGTCTGTGGCTGTGACAAGGACCCTTGCGCGCCCGAGCAGGAGCAGGTGTCCCGTGGTGATGGGAAGGATGACGTCCTAAATGAGTCGACAAGGGCACCGAAATGCTTTTTCGATGCTCTTTTTATCCAGACCACCAGCGCGTGATTTGTTTGTGAAGAGCTGTCCACGTCCACCCAAAACCTTTTTATCCCATTTTACGTTTTCGACAGGATGACAAGTTGACAACAATGACAACCAAAACAAGGGCAACTAAAACAACAAAAAACATTAAGAAAAATTAAGAAAAACAAACAAAAACAAAGAATAAATGACTATAACACTGTATATAATCTAAAAAATAATAAAATTTTAGGTTATAATTTTATAGGTTATGTGACGTGTTTTTTTTGTATATTTTTAGTCGGTGCTAATGAATAGTTAATGAAGGCCATTTCTTTTCTTTGTAGTCGTATTCGGTTCTTCTCATTTTTGACCCTTCTGTCGTCCGTGGAGAGTACGAGAGCCACCCCGAAGTGGTGCGTATTGTTTGGTCGGGGGCATTCATGCGTGCGGAGGAACATTACATGTCGTGCATATGGTCCGCATAAACAAACAAAAACCCCAGCGCATTTGCGTGCCATACCACCACCACCAACCATAAAAAGTCCCACTCAATCCAAGTTGCACACAACACACTAGTTGTGCAAGAACCTCTTTCGGCACTTGGTTCATTTGCGAAACCCATCCACCATCTATCCACCCCTTGGTTTACGTCAACGTTCACGTTTACGCAGTCTGCTACTTGGGGATATTGTGTATAAGTTTGTAAGCGATACTCTCCTCTATTCGTGTGTTTTCCCCGAGAGAGGGTCGTTGTGAATGTATCGCTTTTATATGAACAAATTATATACAAATATGAACTAGCGATTAGTGAAGTCGCGACCTATTGTATCCGGCTGCTCTCCAGCGCTGAACGACAACAAGATCAAAACGATTTTTCTGTTCGTCGTCGCAAGGCCAAACATCACCGTGTGTCGCGCATGAAAGGAGAGAATGAAAGGAAAGCACCGCTTTTGTGCCATGATTGAAATTGCCCCCGACCGTACTTATGAAGAGGAAAATACCGCAGAAAAGTTGAAAGCGCAATTTTTCGCGTGCGTGCGCTTCCAAGCTATCAAAAGCTTTGAATCAAAAGTTTTATTTGACGTCGCGACAAACCCATTTGAAGATTCAAAGCATTTCTTTGATTATTCATCATTATTATAATGATTTGAATGACTAATTATTTGCTTTAGTTTCTAGAACTACTAACTAATCATTAGGTTTTAGTAAGAAACACAATAATTGAGATGTGGGGGTGAATGGGGGTTAGGTGTTTGACAGGTGGGTCAAAGTGTAAAACTTCACACGCTTATTTTATGATGAGTAAGTAAAGATAATATAATATTTAAAGAGGAAAAAAGGTAAGAATAACGTTAAAGTGAAAAAAAATATATAGATTAAGGGTTTATAGGTTAAATTAAAGAGTTATTAAGTTAAGGGTAGTAAAATTATTAGCCATTTGTTTGAAATTAGTGTTTTTTGTTAGAGAAACAGAATATTTTATTTCACTCACCTTTTTTGTGTTGTTTTTGACATGTTTGACATTTGGAGGTTAATTTTGAAGGTTAGGGAAGCAATACCTTGCTTTGCTCTCAGGCACTTCCATGAAACAGAAGATTCTTGCAGATTTCTTCTTCTGGTACCATCATTTTTAATTTTATTTATCGTTTTCTCCCTGTAATTTTAATTTTTTGTTATTTAAATTTAAATCTATAAACACCCTGTATAAAAGATAAAATCCATAGGGTGGATTTACAATTTCGAAGGGGTTACTTATATCTACTTGTCGCTTCACGCTTTTAAGTGGATGGGGTTGGATTCAGTGCATTGAAAGCTTTATAGGAGTAAAGGAGTGCGCTCCAAAATATAGGAAGCACCAAATACCCAAGGGTGGCGATTTTCTAGTCAATTTTACAATGAATAAAAGCTCGCTAATCCGCATACAACACGTAAAGAGTTTTTTTGTTTCCTACTCTGTCCAACCCCGTCCGATTCCTATGTGTCCATAAGTGACAATAGTTCTGGCTGTCAATGTGTTTGTACCCCATCCCATTATTCCCGCATCAAACTCACCCTCCTTCGAACGTAATAAAACTCGGCACTGTTTTTATTTTTCCTCCTCCTAGTGTTGATTGCTGGATGGTAGTGGCGACGATCACGCTATTCTAAACCAAATTAGACAAATTGTTGCAAGAAATTAACTCGCAATTAGCCGCGCAATAAAAAAGTCGTAGTTGAACACAAAAAAAACTGATCGAGGGTTTTGTGTTTCGACACAGGGCTGTCGTAACTCGCCGTCTTGAGCTATAAATAAACGCGTTAATTCTTTAATTTGCGTCTGGTTTATGCGCGGACCTTGTTTTTAATTTGTTTTGTTAGTTTTCTTTTGTTTTGTTTTTTAAAGTCACAGCATGCTTTGTTAAAGGAAGGCAGAGAGAGCGGGCAGAGTTGTCGTAGGTTTTGTGTGCGAGGAGTTTTGAGGTTGGGAATTTGTGTTTTTAATTTTCACGGGTTTTAAGTGTGCCATAAAGTCTCTCCCTTACTACAAGCATCATATCTTGGTGTGTTGGCTTCAGTTCGTTGGGTAGGTGCAGAACGGTAGCGATGGTCTTAGTTTCTGAATTTCGTACGGCACAAAGCTTTTCTTACCGCTACCGCTTTAACTACTACAAGGGTGTAAGAGAGGTGGTTTTTGTGTCCCAGATGCCGACGGCACTTTTTAATGTCTCTTTTCGTGTTTCGTGTTGTTGGGGTAATAGAAACACACACACACATGAGGAGGATACACAGCACACTACACATACAAGGCAAGTTTATTAAATTTTAATATTATTATAATAGATTACCTATAATTATTAAAACTTTTAATACTTTATTGATAACCGAAAAGGAATATAATCTTTTGTGATAAAAAACATGTAAAGTTATACAAGCAATATGACAGTCAGCTGTTGACAGTTTGACAGTTTGACAGTTGACAGATCTACACAATGACTTTGTGCTTAACAGAGCATAAAGTCTTTGTATTTATTGTTTTTTAATTTTTTCAGTTTGGAAATGTCAATCAATTACAACAATAACAAATCTCTACTGTAAATTCACTAATGTACAAATTGAATAAAAAATATATACGCAATCATGTATACATCTTAACATAGGCAACCATGAATACATGCTAACACTGTGTGCTAACGTGGTGCTAACACATGTTTTCTTTACTATCAAGTGATTATAACCTCAAAAATTCACGTGTTGTGTATGTGCAATGTGCGTTAGCGCCACACATTCGTAAATAATGCAAACGGTAATAACAGTCGCCGGTCGCGCTCTACCGAACTTAATAAGAGTGAAATTAATCAGAACACCTTAATCCTAGATGAGCGCCACAGTTTACAGCGGATTACGTTGTGCCGCCGCCGTCGAAGGCTTAGGCAACAAACGACCGCGACCAGACTTCTCTTCAGCATTCAAACAGTTTCCGACGTTCACCAAGCTGCAGCTTTACCTGAAGGTAAGATGCAGAGAGCTCGTTTTGCAGTCTTCAGACTCTTCAGTCTTTACTTCCTTCAAGATTACGTGATGTGAAGTGAAGCGCTAAAGACAACACATACAACACAACGAGTATTAGACTAAAAGCTGTCGAGCTTCTAAGCGTGAACTAAGCACAAGGCTGCTTAGCGAAGGTAAAAATTAAAATATTCATAATTTTAAGGCAACTTACACTAAGTTAATGTTTAATAATTAATCATTTAAAATAAAAAGAAACAAAACATTTTTGTGGTTTAACGTAGGCAACCAAAGTTACACCTTGAAAGAAAAAACAAATGACTATCTTGACGGATGTTAAAATCAACGCCAACTATTTTGTTTTGTTGTATTGCACTGCTTGTGTTCCTAACAAAACTTATGCGTAAAATAAACAAATAATTGTTTTTAGTTATTTGCACAATGTGTACTCATACGTTTGTGTAGTGTATCATTGTATAACTTAGTACTCGTACATCACAAACCCTCTAACAAGTATAAATCCCTTGGTATTCTTGATGTCCTTGGCTGTGAGTTCGATTTCTCTTCGCTGTGTTGTCTGATAGTGTTTGTGTGTGTGTTAATGTGTGTACATGTAGTACATGTGCATGTTTCTCGGGTGAGGGGTTCATTGAAAACAGATTAACAGAAAACTAGAGGGGCGGACGGGTGCGGTAATTTGATAATGCACTACCATCGAAGCTCCCGTAGGAATACGGTGATGGGCCTACAGCCTACACACAGTCTCTGTGTTTGAAGGTACGTCCCATAGCCTACGGTTGTGTGCGTTGCATGTCAGTATATGCAACCCAGCCTGCAAGCATGCATCTGATGGCTGCAACTATCGATACACATTGGGTGAGTATTGTGTAGTTGTAGTACATAGTGTGTACTTGTGCTCGTATAATATGACAGCACGAAGATGTATGTACTGGCAATACTCAAGGGATGCGCGCCGTGCCCTTTGATTTACGCTAATTTTAAACATACCATCTGATCTAATGTCATTAAAAATTAATCTCCTAGTAAATTTTATTGTGTATGTATAAGTTATTGTGTTAATTTGAAAAAAAATGAAAGTAATTTACCCTAAAATTGTTATTAATTAATAATAAAATTAATTAAAGCAATTTTTTGGTAATGGATTTATAATATTAATCAAATTTTTACTAAAAAATGTTTGACACCTTCATCTATACTTTGTTTCTTATTTCGGTACTTGTCAACGTTGAAAATAATTTTCTTAGTTAAGATTTAGTTCTATGTCGCCCGGCTAACTGAGCAATAATTAACTAGTTAGTCGCTGCATTATGCATGCCAAAAGGCGACAAGATGTCCTCGGGGGCTGCTACTACTGCTCCTGCTGCTGCTGCTGCTTCCACCAACCCTTTCTCCACGACGACGACAACGTCACATCGCCGAGATGTCTTCGCCGTTTGCGTGCGTATATAACGAGTGCGCGCGCTCGACTTAACTTTGTCTCGTAAAAAAGTCCGCCGTGTTGAAAGGACTACCCACTGCCACTCTCCCTCTTGCTTCTTAAACCGCCCTCTACCACCCACTTTCAACGCGCCGGAAGTCAGGTGGATAATATAATGTCGAAAGTCGAAAGACTTGAAACGTTTGAAACAAAGAGCATTAAATACTCCAAGTTTTGCTTTAACAAAATTTAACGAAAACAAACATCTTGTTGTTTTTTTTGTTGATGTCAATAATTATTTTTGATTGGAGTAATTGTTTCGAATTGCAATTAATTTAAATGCCAAAACAAAAGACACACACAAATCAATGTAATTATACCTACAGGTTCGTTAATTAAACGTCGGCCGTCCGTGATTGTTGATTGTAATTGTGATCGAGTTGATTTTCTCGGATTTTTTTGGTTTGCTCCATGGGCGAAGACATGACATTTCACGAACTGTGGCTCGGAGTCGGGCGCTTCTCCGCGGATTCGAACTGTGAGAAGTCGGCTAATATACAATGCATGGTTCCCGGCAGAGCCACCACCGCCGCCGTGCTGAATAAGTAAAGCCACAATAAACCATACAAGTGGGAATACGTTAATTTCTTAATTTACTAGTTAAGTTGTTCGCCGCCATGAATATCTGACGAGGCAAGGAGGCTGGAAACATCTCAGACTGTGGTAAGGATTTTTCTTGTTTTTTTTTTACATATTTTTTTTGTTGCTGGTTGTAAAATATGCGCGGTTTTTTAAAAGCACAAATTTTATTTAAACCACGTGATTAAGTTGTTACCTGAGTGCGGGTGAGCTTAATAGGTGTTGCAGGCCAAGATGTAATACGCTTTGGCCAGCATTTGCAAAGTAAAGCAGCTTTTGATCCGTGTGCATTTTTCATGCGTCATCCGCGAAGCACTCATTAATGTGGTTCATTTTTTTTGTGAGATGCAACATTTATGAGACTCTAGGTGCCTTGGTGGTGTTTGTGGTTGGACTTGAAACAAACAATCAGGGACGTATTAGTTAATATAAATTTTGTTTTTGTAACAAAATCTAGATGGCGGTATGCGTGAAAATGTAGATTATCTTTAGATTGCGAGCATAAAACCAACCACCGACCAGCAAATATGGATGAGAGAGCAAGGGTCCAGGGATGCAAATAAGCAATTTCGCACCAAATCTCATATTCATACACTTAATCATCGTCCAGTCAACTGATTACCACCGTAAATTACTCCGGCGTGTCACGGCCATGTTCGCATGTCATCTGGGTGAATTATACGCACTCGCACAACGCACACCCTTTACACCTACACCCTAAATCCCTCCAACAGTATTGGTTACTACGCGTAGGTGTAGACTGTAGAGTAGTGTAGAGTGTAGAGGAATCCTCCAATTCTATATACACATCTATACAGTATCAACGGCCTTGGTTCGGGGCTCTCTCTATCCATCCACCCTGATGTCCGACCTAATCTGCCCTTTTGCGTGTGACAGTATGACACGTGTATAACGAAGGTACGCGCAATCACGTCGCGTTTATGACGTATGGTCGGTATGGTTTCGACCTGGATGGCAAATTCACAACAATCACAAAACTTCTGACACGGTGTGAACCTCATCATAATCATTATACACCGTTATATGGGTCTCGGGCGTGATAATAATAGCACGCCATTATTTTCGGTGAATTTTAAATCAAGCCCTTAATGCTGGAACTGAAACATAAACTAAAGATTACATTTATAAAATTTTGTTAGGTTATAATTTAGGTTAGGTGTGTTTTTACTACGTTTTTTGTTTTGTTTGTAGTTTGTTTGGACTTTGGAATGCTAGGTTTTAGATCAAATTGTAAGGTTATGGCACATACCGTTTTCTTCAGTTTCAATTTGGCAGCCATCGTCTGTGTTCATTATGGCTGTCATTGCGACACTCGTGCTCATCGAGTCTTCGCGAAGTTTCCAGCGGCAAGGGCTCCAAAGTTTGATCAAGAAACAAGAAGTAAGTAACGAGGGGACCGTTCGAATCGTTACCGTGTCGTGACAGTTACGAGGACAGCTTTTCTTCCACCGATTCTTCCTAGGGCATCAATTTGCTCCCGCGACGCGGGGCCCTGCCGCCAATCACGGACGTAATTATTTTAAAGTAGTTTGCTTTCTTGACTCTCTTTGACTCTTCCTTGACTAGTACTCGTTGATGTATTTTTT
>JARJDS010035158.1:0-13969 GCA_030264155.1 Atheta pasadenae | reverse complement strand
TGGCTTCGGTGTGTATTTTTTACGATAGTAAATAATGAACGCCATCATCCTTCCCGACTTCCTTTGCTTCTAACTTGAGCTGGCTGGCTTCAACATTTCCGATACTGGCAGTTTTTCTTGTGGTAAAAGACCACAGACACTCCAAGATTCGTGAATAATTCATAATCATCAAAAAGGAGTAGTAAGGTAGAACAAAATTATCTAAAAATTTCTTGCTGCTTCAAACAAAGATAAGAAAAGTGGGATTGTGGAGCTCATAATCGATTACCAATCAGGCTTGGCAGGCGGAAGTTCAACGTGAGATGTGGCCATTGCGAAAACAATGTTTCATCATGGGCAAGCTTTCCTTTAGTTTCAGTTCCAATTCTTTGGAGAGATAGAAGAGACGAAAAGAATAGAGCATAGAACGTTTCTTTGGTTTTGCTCATTTCATCATTCCTTTGTGTTCAAATTATGCTCTCATTTCGAGCATACAATGATGAAAACCTAGCATTTGAGTATTTTCACTTGAACAGTTTTCTTGATTAAAGCTTTATTTTGTATGGAAGCCAAATTCTACGAAAAACTACCAAATTTTTTATAATTTTAACAAAAATAATCAAAAACATAAGCTTTAAAATTTTCTTTGCAACATTATTGTTAGAGTTAGAAATGATTATTAAACAGTTTCAATGTTGAAACAAAGAGTCTGTCTCAAACTCTCATTGTGACTGGTTCGTCGTGCAGTAAACGACGTTAAAGTTTCAGTAGCCAAAGCTCTCGCCTCATCAAGTTTACCGCGAAAGCTGGCTCAACTTCGCCGGTCTCCGGCAATCTCCCGACTCGCCTCTTACTTAATTTACTATAGTTATTAAATAATTGATTTATTCGACGTGCCCCAAAGCGCGAAGATCCGCTTTTGAGCGCCTAGACTTGAGGTTATTATAGTCATGGACCATCACCAACTATGATGAGCATTCAGTTTAAATTTTACGTTGTTTTGAAACTTTGTGCAACATTGTACGTTAAATTTTGATGGTTTTAAGTACTAAACTATCAAAAAAATCAATAAGTTTAAATAATTTAAGGAAAAATTTAGAAATTTTGTTGCTAAATTAGTTTAGGGTTGTTAAAGCATAATAGATTTTTTGTGGAGTTTGACTTTATGTTTATGGCATAGATAAAAACCTTTCTCAGTGTTTTATTGTTTTATTATACATTAGGATTGTTTCTGGCGGACATCTGGGCCATTAAACAGATAACAAGGCAGTAATGCAGTAATTACTGATACGTTAAGACGTCTCGAGTCGTAAAAATCAGTCGGGCGACAAAGCGGCGTAGAAAAGAAACGCAAACAGCAAAAATGTTAAAAAACTGAATCATTTTTAGAGCTTTTATTACATTTTTTGTGTTATATTTATAAAATAATTTAAGGGTTGTTTTTAAAGAACAATAAAATATACAGTTTTTAAAAAAAATAGAAAAAATTTGTTTTAAATAATTTTTAAGGGATGAAAATTTTAAAAATCTATTAATCTTATCTCTAAAAAAACTTTGTTTAAAAACTTTAGGTTAACATGTCTGTTTTTGTCGTTTCTGCACATTAAACGCAGAGTTTTGAGTCAGGTATTATTCACACATTGAAATCACACATTTACCCTTAAAATTTCTATAAATTTCCCAAAACTTTTTACCGCGTCAAACTTTTAACTTTTCGCTGACTGGACAAAACCCACTAAAATGCAGCGTAATTTTTATCAAATCTCTCAATTGCGATCAAACTTTATCAAATGCATCAAAAAATTATTTAATCCACGCGTAAAAATTTCAAACACGTCAGCAACCTAACGTAATTTCGACGTAATGAATGTTTCGGCTGGCGCGCAATAAAATCAACTTGATGGACCAATAATTGCTGGTTAATCGGCGATGATGGAGCGGTGCACGTCGCGCCATATCGAATTTGTCAACATGCCATCAATCGACTTCAACCCCAAAAATAAAACGCGTAAGTATTTTGAATTTTCAACAAAAAACAACCCTGTTTTTATCAAAAAACATTCAAACAATGAAATAATGAAACAAGTAAATGTCAAATTGAGTTTAGTTTCAATTTGTAAGTTTAATTGCAAAACGTAAAAGCTTGCGTGACATCAACGCAAATTGGATTTCCATCAATATTTTTATGATAAAAAATATAAAACGGTAGTATTGTTGGTAATCTCAAAATCATTGTATAAACTTCACAATGGATTCTTTGGTCCAATTGTGTTGAAAGCAAATGCGAATTAATATTTCATAATTTTCCGTGTGTACAGCTTGGCATTACGTATTCCCTTTGGTGGTGTTATCTGTCACCGAGTCACAAACCCCATGTGAGACTAGCATACGTGCAAGTAAATGTCACACTAACCCAAATCAAAAAAAAATGAGAAAAAAAATTTGTATGGAATTAGAAATTGAAATGTTTCAAAAACAATTTCATTGTCGATCACACAAAACCGTAAAATTGTATATACGTCAATTAAATAGTCGGATAATTAATTGAAATCGAAATACGATTTGTCCCATTTCACGTTTGGAATTATCGACAACGTTCACGACCCATTATTAGCGACGGGCACGTAACACGATAAACAAATGACAGTTTTTCGAACTTTTCATGCGCGCTGACACAATGCCGAGGGAGGAAACAATAAAAGTGTGCGTGCGCGGATGCGAATCGGGTGCACAATGGGCGCTGCTCACTCGCCGTACATAGGAAAGTTAGCTGGCAATCGATAAAACCAATTGCATAAATAAACGACCTTTAATAATTCAACAAGATAGAAAATGACCACGATTGTATCCACAACAATGTAAAACAATGTCCTGGATTGCAAAACAATGTAAACTAATAATTACACTAGTAAACTAAAATTTTTTTTTTTATATCAAATAATAAAAATAAAACAAAATGTTGACTAAATTAGCAGAAAACTTAAAGTTATGAGTTGATAAATACCAAACTCATTAAATATGTACTGGTTAACTTAAGACAAAGAAGATAAAAGGAAACACTAAGACACTGTGTGCTCGTGGGACAAAACTCGTCCGATCAACTTCAACCTTAAAGTTTAGACACAAGTTTCCTAGGATTCGCTCTCAATACGTTGGGAAAGTTTGACATTAATAACTAGCGTTTTCTTGTTTGTTCTGCGAGTACTTACAAGTTACAACTAAAAGTATGACTAACCTACTAGCAAGGTTTAGCTTATATTTCGTTGGGGGAAACAAAATAAAAGCCAAATAAAATATACGTACGGTAAAGTTATCTACGTAAAGTATTATGTGGAGGCGCCGGGCAATACCGACGTACGAGCGCAGAAAATGCAAATTGCACACAACAACACACTACAACCCAGGAAGTTGAAAGTATGAAACAAACATACAAATGCAAGGTAAGTTTAGTTAGATGTATACACCCTTAACGCATCACACACACACAACACAAGTTATTTTGACTGGCACTATACTTAACAAATTAGAATTATTACGAGGTAAAGTTATGATAGAGCTCTGGGGGTAAAATATTATATACAGTGTGGTTTATAGGTTTAGTTTACTTTTAACACGCTGTATAATTTGGGGGTGAGTTGTTTTGTTATGTTAGTTTTTTTTTGTGGATTATTTTCGTTAGTTGGGGTTGAAAACCTCGTAAGCCATAAGCCGTAAGTCGCAAACTTTGAGCAGTGAGTATTAACTAAAAATTGCCGGCGGCGATGATTAGAAATGTGCATTAAGGTGGAAACTAACCCGCTGGTGAACATACTCGTTGTGCGGTGTGGGAGAACACACGTAGTGAAGCGCGTGGCAAATGTCGGAAATGTAAGGGAAACATGAGAAGTGTTTATCTGCCAACCGCTGCCGCCCCCAAACACTATCGCTGGTTGAATGCAGCACGAATGGGGCGCAGAGATGAAAATTGCAACCTTAGTATTTCCACTGCATGGATGGCGCCATGCATTGCACCCGCAATTCGCAGACGCAAACTGTGCAGACTACGCGTTGTGAAACGTTTACGGAGAAAGCCTGCAGAGTGAAATTTACCCATTTTGTTAAATGTTTAACGATTAGTGTTAATGTTAACGTTAATGTTATGTATAGCTTAGTTTTAATTGAAAAGAAAATTTTAAAATATTTTAGTATCTAGGAATAAAATAATAATTTCAAGTTTTGTGATGTAATTTAATCAATAATTTATTAACTATTTATACAAATAAATTAAAATAAACAATAGATTAAAGCCAATTAAATTCTGCATCTTTTGATGTAAGACAAGATATAATTACTAATTAAATAACACCCCGAAATAATAATTTTTATAATAAAAATTCAAAATTTTAAACTTAAATTTCTACCAACAAATTTATTTAAACAATAAATACTTATACATAAATATTTTACAATAATATATGCTATAAATTAATAAATACATAATTTCATTACCTATTTTTTAATGTATAATATCATTTTCTAAATTTAAGAACTCACCCTTAAAAAATACAAAAGTAAATGTACTTTTTCAAGTGAGAAAAATGCAAAACGTGTTTTATATTTTTGAAATGCAAAAATAAAGTGTAAAATACTTGCCAAGATACAATGCTGACAATACTCACACCCCTACTTCACGGATAACAGCGTAGGAGTGTCTTTTGCAAAGAAATCGCAATCGCAGAGACGAAGAAGCTGGGAAAACGATGCGGGAAAATAGCAAATTTCAGCGAATAAATCATCGTAATTTGGTGTCAATTTGTCGGCGCGTTCCTTTTCACACACTCCCCCCACTTACAACGAATACAACCAACGTGCTCACGACGCATCCCCATATACACACAAAGACTGTACACGTTGAAATTTTCATGCATTTTTCATATTATTATATTTTCAATATTAATGGTCCTTTGTTATCTTATTTCTTCGTTATTCACACAAAAAGTACATTTTTTTTTCTATTTTTAACAAAATTATGCTCAAACACGACTTGGTATAAATTATACAAAATATATAAATTTAATTTTCATCCCTTTTAGTAAATAAACTACCGGAGGTGAAAATTACAAGTTTATACCACCCTTAAGCAATAAAATAGTCTGCAGATGAATTAAACCGCTTATGAGATGAGAAGCACACTCCAACTATACAACTGCCCGGCGCCTTCACCATCATCTTATACATCTTATGCTGAAATGTGCATTGGTTGTCCCTTTACCATTGCGCAAACGCAAAAGCAAACGTAAACCTAAACCAAAACGTAAATCCTGACTTATTCAATGCGATTTATTTCGAGCGCTCTCCGGCCCGCCCGAAGGACACCTTTAATGCGCGGATTAAATAGATAAATTGAACCGTTACGAGTCCATTATGTAACGTAGACACTGACTACTGCCACAATCGTGCACGTTTGCAGCGCGCAGGGAAGTTGTGATGAGAGAGTACTCCCTTAGTGAAGGAGCCCGAACGACTGGGTGGTGTGAACGTACCATAACTTGCGTTTTAATGCGCCATTCGTTGGCTGTCTAACTTCTAACCTTAACGTGGGCGTGGACCTTAGTGTTGCGGATGTGGCGATGAGTTTTAAAGTATCGGGCCATCCTTAATGAGTCCTTGACTCCGGTGGGGCGATAACATGCATGTCGCGCGCACTTAAAACGATCTCAAGTACCTTAGTCATCTATTCGCTGCCCTTGTCGTTGTATAATACAACGCACGACATGATCTAATGCTATATTCGTTGTAACTTTACCTAACTACTCGACGTTGAAAGCTTGTGTCACAAAAAGATTAAATCTTCAGTTTTATTTCTGCGAAGAGAAAGGATACCTCAACAAAGGCAAAACAAAAACGGATGATGTAAAACAAACAAAAACAAATGAGTACTAGTAAATTTTTAATGTCTAAATTTAGAAACAAATTATACCGGTAGATGGCATCACAATGTTGATGTTTTGAAAATAAAAAAAAATTGGACGTTTTATTGCATCCTAAACTTTTTTTTATTTGATTCCAACACGTATCTCTCGTCTTTTATACTTTTGTGCAATTTGGCGCTCGTTTTTTACAAATTTCGCCACTTCGTATGTTCTCTTTAAAAAAAATCAGAAAAAGATTCACAAGAATATAAAAATATAGAACGCCCAAACGCCCAGCAAGTCATGTTCATCGATTCATAACTACTCTCGTATTAAATTGACGATAAAAATAAATTTTGCCATAAAATCATAAAAAATCCACCCTTGTGCCATGCTGCCAGCCTTACGCAAAACTTGCGCGTAGCATATTTCCCATCGTAATGACATGCCCAATGACAGTTATGTAAATAAGTCGTAAAAAGCTTTTTATGCGCCAATTTTTTCCGAATCTTTCTGAAGAGCTTTTCACAAAACATGCGCGGCAAAAAAATCAAACAGATAGAAAATAAATTACAATACAATAGATGTCATTATGTCATATAAAAATGTTGGGCTTTTTATTCATTAGTCGCGCACGACAAATAAAAAACTTTTAATGCGCAAAACGTATGTGTAATTTTTAAACGTCGCTAGCGCACAACAGAAACACATTAGTTCGAGCTTGCGCGCGCGTCCACCGTAAAGTTGAATTTAAATTTTATGCTAAAGTTTAGTTTCTGCATCAGGGCGGTGTGCCGGTTAAACGTATGCGCTATATTTTCCGAGTTTAACGCTAGAGAACACATTTGCGCCAAAAGCTCCGCAACGAAAACGAAATTGGTTAGAATGCAAGCCAGCAAACCAGTATTGTTTGTGAGAGTGTGTGAGTATGCAATGTCCGAATGTTTACTGCAATTGTACAGTCGTTAAACTTTGCCTACGTTTGTTTGCCAACAAAACGCTGTTTTGTTTTGTCAATTTTTTTAAGTTTCAGCCAATTGTGCGCGTCTTGAAAAAAAGACATAAAGGGAGTAACGGAGGGAGTAGAGAGTAAAGAAGAGCAGATGAAACAACACTGCATAAAGCATGAAAGGCAGAGAAATAAAAACGAAAACAAAGCGCGCGAACAAAACGTAAACACTCGCAATGGGGAAAAAGGATTCTTTTCCTTTTTGTCAACGTGCCATGCATTGTAACTTGCCGCGTGTGTTGTTTGCCTAACGGTGTGTGCGTTGTCTCGGCTTGGCTTCGGTTTAAAGTGTGAGCTTTCGCTAAAAGCTTCGAAAAGCGTGAATACGCAATTCCAGCGCCGAGACTTTGTGTGCGCGCTGCCCGCGCGCGCATTGTGTGTTAATGGCTTTTTGAATAGACAGTAATGCCGCGCCGAATTATACGCCACCCCCGCCAACGATTTATGTCCGGCCGTACGTGTAGAAGCGCAATTTACACATCTTACAGGTTATATCAAACGATTAACAGATGTTTACAAACCAATAAAATTAAATTTCGCAAAACAAAGCAATAATAAGTCACAAAATCCAAAAATTTTTAATGATTTTATTTAATATAAAATATCATGATTTAAAGAAACACTCTGTATATAAATTGATGCTATTATTATAGCAATAGTTCAATGCTAAGTACGTAAGCACGTTCGTACTCGTGTATCTGCATTCAGCGATTCAATGCGAATCTATGTGGGCTTTGTGTCGTATAATTCAGCATTTTGTGCCACCCCCAAACCACCCTCAACGCCTATAGTAACATTAGTAACATTACAATCATATTTACAACTTTAAATACTGACAATTTTATTTTACATCATAATTTTATAATAAAACAAAAAATTTTGAAAAAAAAAATTAAAATACTACAAAATTTAAGTAATAATTCAAAATTTGACTTAAAAAATTTAAGAATTAAGTGCAGATACCTTTATTTAATTTTACATATCCGCAAATAAAATTGGGTCAAGAAAAAAAACGGATCACTTCGTTACGATTGTGCGCATTGGAGTGATGCGGTGGAGGCGCCGGGTTGAACTAAAAATTGCTGATGATTTATGCGCGTCTTGGTCGAATTTTGACAGTGATAAAAGTGAACGAATATGGAAAACCACTTAGGATTCATAAGGAAAATACAATTTATCTAAAAAAAAATTTAAACATAAAATTTTGAATTTAAATTTTTTAAATTTAACAAATTTCGTTAAAGTAAATGTTTGAGAGCACAACTATTTTGATAACAACACTTATACATAAAGTGCGCACCGTTTAATCTCGTCCTTCTCTCATTTTCCTCTTGCGCTTACTAATAAACCTAGTCTTGGCCTCGTTTCGGTCTCATCGCCAGCGAGCGCGCATCAAACGTCGAGCGAGGTTTATTAACTCGGCACCATTAACGTTCTAGATGAAAATGTTTGGTTTTAATTAATGCAATATCCCGGCGCCTCCGCACATACACAGCACGTCTATAGTAACGATACGCCGAGAAATAGTTTTGTGAAATGTTGATGCAAATCCGATCAAAATGCAACATAAATTTTGAATTTACGAAAATCAATAGTTTTGTATAGTTTGGTCATTAAAGCTAACAATTTTGTGGTAGCACCTTGAGATTAACTCATTGGCGCAATCTTCAATCACCCGGAGTGGAAAACGGAGCGAAAGCCATCAAAGTGTTGGTAGTGCGCGTCCAAAACTCTATTATACCCATGTTAACAAGTCGTTTTGGTTGCGCTGTTTGGATGTGGTTGATCTATTTCTTTCCATCTCTCCGGACCGCGCTTAATTTACACATTGCCGCAATCCGGAGATCTATGCCAAGCAATTTCGACTCGCCAAGCACCAAACGCGTCGATCGGAAACTCATTCTCGGCCGCATGGATTCCACCAGAGCGTTTAACTACTCGTATAGCGCGGTGTCGGCGTGGGAATTTATCCCAGATGGAAACTCGGTCATGTAAAACACTCCGGACACGTACAAAACGGTCAGATCGCAGACGTAACGACGTAAATTAAACCCGCACGCCTTTAATTAACGCTCGCCGCTTGATGCCCAGACGTGCCGGACCGGAACGCATCGCAAATGTTTTGATACGTGACGAGTCTTCAAGATTCTTCAGAGACTACAATACAATACGAACAAAAAAAAAATTGCAAAAAGACAAAAGACGTGCACAAAAATGTACACAATTTATGAAGCTGTCAACGTGTTATAGTAACTAGTTGATGACGCACCATTTAGCCACTGTGGGAAGCTGTGTCCCCATGGAGTTTAATATTTATATCTCTATTGCCCGGCGCCTCCACACGCCGCTGCGCGAAGACAGCGCGATAATAACTAACGCGCGCTCAGCGGACACGTGTAATATTAACTTAATCAACTTGCACTTTTACACACCGGGCACGTACGTCGCGCCATGGCAGGATGCCATTTGTTTTCGCACACAGCGCACACACCAAACGTGGAAAAGAATTTAATTAAATCGCACGACACTACTGCTGAGCTAAAAGTGCAAACGTGCCAAACGAAAATTATGTGCATCAAACTATTATTTAAAAATAAAAAAAAAAATTAAAAAAATGTATACAATTCTGTTATAAGGGTAGTTAGGGTGTGGTTTGTGTTTGTTATAAAAAAACTCGGCTGTTTCGTAACGCGGAAAACGTCGATCGCGATTTCGGCATTGGCATCGTTCGGATAATAAACGTCTGAAAAGTTTAAATTGCTATTACGGCACGCCGAGGGCGATATTATCAAGAGATAAAAACTAACGGCTGGGTTGGATGACGTTGATCGATGCCCTCGATCTAATTACGAATAAATATAAATTGCCGCCGCAAAGAAGCAAATAAACCACGTCGATTTAATGTTCAAATCAATCAATATGTAATTTATTTGATATCAAAACGTTGTAAAACTTTAAAACTATTCTACCCCGGCGCCTCCACCGTATACACCACAATAAATAAATATAAATTTAATTAAATATACCTGGCATTCTTTGCATTTTATTACTTTTATTAATTTCAAGAAGTTAATTTCACAAACTGTGGGTTTAATGAGACTGTAACACCGCGCAATGTTGCCAATGTTTCCGTGACTTTTCGAGCTTGCACTTTTTGGCGAAGCAAACACATGCGCAAGTATATGACAGCATGAAACTAGGGTCGCCGACGGGACCGCCACCGCAACGCTGTGTTGTGTTAATTAGTTCTAAAGTAATTATACCTCTTCACGGTTGGCCACGCGGCATTGCGTCCTCAAGTTTCAATTCCGCCACGTAGCGCGTAATATTTTCGCATATTACAAAGCGAGATCTCGTTGTACAACTTAACTGTGTGTGACAATGTCACATGTCAAATGCCTGTTTAGTGTCACAAACATTTGTTTAAGAATAATACACTTACGACAACACTTTGTAGTACGTAGAATTGAAACAAAAATAATTAATTAAAATTTAAACGTTCATGCTGTGAGAGCCCGGCGCCTCCACACAATATAAATCAATGTAAATAATTAAAACATAAAATAATTTTTTTATTTGTAAATAAAATTGTATTTATTGCTAAGATAGTAATTACCAAAGGGATAAATTCATTAATTTACTCTTACTATCACATAATGATTAAAAGCTACGTGTAAGCCACACGAACACCTGCAATTTTCTCATTCGCTTAATATAATTCTAACTACCAAGCAGTCGAATACAAAACAAAAATACCAATATACACAACATCAACTACCAAACCCCATCGACCAACCGACCCACCCCACACACTCGAATGCATTAGTTTAAGCGTTTACATGTGTTTTCTGTTACTCCTGATCTACTCCGTCGCTTTTACCTGATGCCCAGCTTGATGCATGCGTGACTAAACTCACTTAAATTACGAACACCTACTTCAGTTCTTTATTCGGTTCGTGCGGCCTCGACTAACAAGCACGATTTTTTACCGCCCGCCAACGATTTGGTGCGATTGTACCGGCGCGCAGATAACATGCCAAATCGAATTTCCTAATTTTAATTTATCTCCGCAACCGAATCTAGTAAGCCACGTTACACAACATTTAAACATTTACCAACACTTATCAAACCGGAAATAATCATTAATATTCGTTATATGACGTTAATTAATGATTCATGGCAATTCACACCAGAACTATCGCCAAAAAATTGTTACGGTAAAAATACACATGTATTTTTAATTTTTTTAAATTTTAATTATTTATTTTTAATTAATATATTTGTTGTTTCTGGTTGTTTGTAATGTTATTAATCGTATATATTAACAATCAATTCAATTAACCCCCTGGCTAGCACGGTACAGCTCGATACAGATGGAGATAACCAAAACCGATGTTTTATTAATAGAAGTTTTCCTGTTTCCTGATTCGGTTCTACGTTTTAGGTAATTAATTGTGTGGGTTGGAACAATGTTAACGAGAAATCATTAATTTTACCGTTGAATTTTAAATATATACGTTATAAATTTAAATTTTACCAAAAAAATCGTAAATCGTAATTCGTAAAAAAAATCAAAATTCTTGTAATTCAAACAAAAATTAATAGAAAATTACAAAAAAATTATACAATTCTTGTAAGAAATAAAGGAATTGTTTTGTGGTTAAAATGTTAAGAATTTCTTTGATGTAAAATATCAAAAGAAACGAAAACAAAGAAGGAATTTTCGTTTTTACTTTGTGAAGTTTAAATTTTCAAATATTTCAAATATTTCCAAAGTTAAAACCTAAATTATTGTATTTATTTTTATTACTTAATAACTGTATAATTTATTTTAATAAAATATTACGTCAAATGTCACTTTAAACACAATTTAATTGGTTTAATGTGTAAATGAAAATTCCATTAATAATCCAACAACTATTGCTGGAATTTACTCAATTTACTTTGTCTATAAACGTCAATTACCTATTGTTCTAATTTGAATAATAAATTACACATTAAAAATGCAAAGCTTCAATTACTAACTTTAACTTGAGTTCAATAGAAATCACGTTAAATGTAAACGAAAACTAAATTACATAACAATTTATAGCACGAAATGTTAAATTTAATTTCACCAATTTATAAATAATGTAAACTACTCTTTCAACCCTTAATATAATTTTTTGTTTTTTGTTTAATTTTATATAATAATTATGGGTCGTTTGGTTATGTGATCGTTTGGGGACATAACTAGTTTTCGAAAATCCACTTCCGGGTAATAAACCATTTTGTGCGTTTTGGTTTAATGTCTGCAGGGTGGTCAGATAACGATCGACTGATTAACTTACAGCCTTCTGCGTTGGTCAAAAAAGCGTCCTCGTTATACGACCCACAGCGAGACCCCGAAATTACCGCAAACGCGTCGCCGTAAAAAATTACAACTGCGCAAATTGTAATTTATCGCCGTTGGGTTTTGCTTGATTTTTTACCCACGAGTTAATCAAGCGTGCGTTTACCCTACCCAAAAATGGATTTTCAATTAGCGTTGAATTTTTATAACGAAATGTATTAAATAAATTTTGGACGCGTCTCAATGTTTGTATTAATTCTAATTAGAACGTGGCATTTGTTTGGCGCGGCAATCATGTAATGTAAGCAATTTGTGATTTTAATTGCGCGAGATATAATTAATTGCTTCATGTGGGTTCAAACGCGGTCGAAGTACAAAGACTCGTGTGTAAATTACTCGGAACGGGTAAAAATGTGCGCTTTGCATAAACGATCCGAGGTATTCAGACATTTAGAGATGCTGAATGTCTGTTGGGCTTCATTAAACCGTGCATGGCTTTGATCTTTTCCTGTCGGATTCAACAGGCTCTGACACTGCTACGCGTGATGTGAAAACACCTTGAATTCCTTGAGACGATCTTCATTTTCCACATTCGTGTAGCGAGGCACAATGAGAACATTTGACTAATTTGGCACGAATTCCTGCGACGTACTCACGTGAATTGCTTTAGATGTATCTATGACTATTATTGTAGGAAATATCTCATAATATATCTGTTTTGGTAAAGTGGAAAATTCCTTTACAAAGATAATTTCACAAATTGTAACATTAAACTTTAAAAACAAAGCAAACAAAATTTATTTTTAATATAACATTTTCTCATCGTTAGAAATTTTTGTATACAAAAAAAATGTTAAGTCTAAAATAATTAAACTTTACCCAATTTTTTTCTGTACTAAAACAGATTAATCTCCCCATCGTTTGAATTTAAATTTCTTTTGAAGCACATTCTCAGCTCCTTCTTCAACGCTCGACGACACTCTCACTTATCCTTTCATGCTTTCGCGTGTATAGGTACAACTTATTATACGTTTTGTAGAAGTTAAAGGAGGAAATATCAAAGTTTAATAGACTTTTCGAAATTCGTAAATTATACTTTCAAATTGCGGAGGAACCTCAAGCTTAACTGCGGCGGTGCTATAGCCCGGCGCCTTCGCCACGCGCGCACTTGGATTACGAGTATCAGTGTATCCTCAACGACGGCAAGTATCCTTTTTCGGCAGAGTGCGGACAACGTGTAACCGATGACGACGACGACGCCAACAAAACCATATCGGAATTTATTTAAATGAGCAAGCTTTGAATAATTTTGAATGAAATTTTAACCAAACCCAGAAAAAAAAATTACAAAATTACAGATTAATTTATAGAATTAATTAAAGCTTAGGAATTTTTGGTTAATATTTCAAGAATTAAAAAAAAAAATATTTTTTTTTAATAAAACACAAAGTTAAAGTTTTTGTTTTGTCTATTTTTGCATTTGAAAGTAGTTCACCTCCAAACGAAGCAGGATCTCGACGAATTTCGAATTACCTTTCGCGAGGAATTTATGGCGCACCCGATAAAATTTAGTACGTGCGTTTTTCGGCTGGAAAGCTTTTGCAGAAAGCGCGGAAGAAAAAAATTGGACCGCGGCTGTAAAAACACGAACGACTCACACAACACACCACGACGAGTCGGTACAAAACTGGAAGGAAAATCGTTGGAAAGAAACAGTTTTTTCTGCATTGCGTCGGTGCCTGCAAGGCACAATCTCCA
>JARJDS010035147.1:0-25678 GCA_030264155.1 Atheta pasadenae | reverse complement strand
GTCGCTCTCTTTTTCTTTCATTAAAGAAGGTAATGTGCCTTAAAATTCTGAATTCGGTAATATTTTAAGCATTTTTAAGGTTGTTTCAGCAAACCGCGTTATAGCAAATCAGCGTTAATCGAGGTAGCGTTAAACGAGGTCTTACTGTACATCCTTATCCGAATATGTGCTTGGCATGCGAGTGCGAATAATGAAAAGTTATTTTCAGCGACACGAGTTTTCCGAAGCTAACACAGCCACGCACGGTCGCGCACAATGAAAAATCGCAAATTTCGCCAAAAATCTCCGCCTAAGCTGTTCTAAGCGCATAAGTCACAAGATTATTTACTGCCATACATTAAATTTAGCAATACGGGAATATGTTCAACACCTATTTCTAGCATTAACGCACATTCAAAAAGCGTTAAGCGCAATATAAAAGTTTACAAAGCTAAGAACATCAGACTGAAACATGTTTTCAGGTTATGTAATGCTCTGCATCGAGTGTCCAGGTAAAAAAAATTAAGAAAAGTCCGAAAATTATCGCACTCGACTTACGTTAGTATCGCGATCCCATAACGAGCGCGCGAAAGTCTCTCAAAGGTGTCCCCCAAGTGGTGGAGTCGTGTGAATATGATCCGAGTATGAGCCGAAAATGATGGTGGACGTAGTGGTAGTACTGGTGGTGAAACGTGAGTATCGTTTTACGATAT
The DNA here is from genome assembly GCA_030264155.1 of Atheta pasadenae. Taxonomy (NCBI): domain Eukaryota; kingdom Metazoa; phylum Arthropoda; class Insecta; order Coleoptera; family Staphylinidae; genus Atheta; species Atheta pasadenae. The sequence goes on along the minus strand of JARJDS010035147.1, from coordinate 24,986 downwards.
AATTACAGGTACAACGGGGACCACTTGGTCCACTGGCATTTCTCCGACGACGACGGCAGCAGCGGTGCTCCACTGGTAAGCAGCAAATCAGATAATTGTAGAAAGCAACACTTCGTCACGGTCACACTCTATGAGCGTCGTCGATTGTTTCGTTGCTTGGCACCACACTTGCAGCACAACACCACCGACGAGAATATTCGAGAACGTTACAACTCCCAGCAACTGATCGCTTGCCGCTTCGAAAGCGTGTCGAAGGCGCGAGACTTGTCCGGATTACTAATGCTCAGCGTTCACGGAATTCGGCAGGAGTGGGAGACTCCACTTCGTCAACGATTGGTGCATATATGGGGCTCGACTTTGGATGATGAAATTCTGATGAATACGCAACTGTATTAGTTTGTAGGCAACCCAATTGACCTTCGGTCAACAGTTAATATACGCGGTGTCCGAACAAATATAATGCAGTTACTACAAATTTTATATTACAACCAATAGAACACCACAAACGCAATGTAATTTTATGAAGGACAAACTTCGTGGAACTTTCACGTTTTTTCCAATGTTTGATCTTTGCGTTACCGACCAACAAATTATTAAATATGCACACAGTGTCGAAATCCTCGACGATCGATCTCGTAACGCTTTACCACGATAATAACCGCAATAAAATGACGTCACAATCATAAATTTTGTTGAACTAGGTTTTAAGTGACTCTGGCCAATCAATATCGTCGGATACACGAAAATAATTATCGCACCGCGTTGCGAAAGCGATCATACGACCGTGAAACAACATTTTGCGATAAACAAAATGTTTGCACGCTCCAAACACATCATTAGCACATAAAAATAAGGACTAGAAATATATTTTTATTAAAAATATAATAGGTCATTATGTTTTTACGCCAATGAACCAATGATACGGCACTAACACGATTTTTTTTGTGGTTTGTTCGTTTTACCATCAATTCCTCGCTGCTCCGCGTACATTTTACACCAAAAAGGCAACGATTTTCACACACAATCGATGAACATCTAATGATTGATTCAAAACGATGGCAAATGTTAACATAACTTACAATCGTGTACGCACAATGTACAATAACAAGAATTGTTCATGATTTTTGCTTACATTTAACACCTGCTTTTCGGTACCAATAACAATATGAAACATTAAGTAATAAGTAAAGTAAAAATGACATGGCAATAAACTGGCAAAATACAACAAAATGATCACTTTACAACGAATGTTTCAACAAGTTTTTAACATTAAAAGTTAATAATTATCGTAAATGTACTTCTCTTCACTTTTCAAGTTTTAACCTTAAATCGTAAATGTAAATGATTGATATACAGATTCGTTTTCATATACATTATACAGGGTGCGCCAACATACACACCATTACAATAAAGAATCAATTTCAAAAATAACGAGCGATAAACGCGTAACAAAAAATACAAATAAATAAAAATGTAAATACAAAAATATGTTACAACTTGTACAAATAACTTCAAGATTCAGACATAAACATAACAGTTCCTAATTTATCTTATTTGTTGACTTCAAAAGTTTACTTTGTGCACGAATTATCGGTGTGACCGTATTTGTATGTGTGTGAGGAATAATATGTAATAAGAGTAATTAACACACTGTCCCCCCTCATCAATCAGTGTGATCATAAGGTTTGTTTCAGGAATTTTCACGCTTAGAATAAAAGTTCATGCTTGTTTTAGGTTAGAATTACTCACAATGCGCATGCGCTAATCTTATCGGACCTCATAGATCCCAAAGGTAATTAAGTTTAGGTTATAAATGTAACATTGCTTGTTTTACAAACAGCACTTTGTTTCGCTCAATAAAGACAATAAAGTCATTAGTTTTGTAGGTTAGGTTACAAACATGTGACTTTGAAAACGTTGTTTCTAATATTTGGTTATTGTGCGATGTATTATTGATTCGTATTTGTTTTATATCAGAAAAAACCGCATGTTTCAGGAAAAACCACCCTGTATACGACGCTAAGCAAGTCTGGATAACTTGATGGAACTTGATATGATGTTGTTCATCATTTTTAGGTTAATGGATGTTTCCACGTCCAACTATTTTCTCTTTGTTTTCTAAAATTTTGCTATTCAATCATTTCCTAAAGGTTTTTAAAGTTAATTTGGCATATTTTATCACTTATCAAGGGTTATCTATGTCTAAATTTTGTGAATTTAGTATTGCGTTATCGTTTTTGGTGTATGTTGTTACATTTGTTTTACTAAGTTCCTTTGCGTTTAGTTAGTAAAATTTGAGGTTAGGATTGAGGTTAAGTAGATTTCAATGCGCATTTTCTAATGTTACTTGGTTAGTTTTTCCTAGTTTTTCCAGTGCAGAAGGAAATAAATAAAGAGAGCCTGCACGGCAAACATTGCCGCCACAAACATGAGTTGATCATTGATTACAACGCGCCCACGTAAAGATTGTCGCTGATTGTGGAGTATTACCTGTTGCAGATCGTCGTGGATTTTTTCTAACTGTTGATCATGCGTTTTCAGTGCTTTCTCAAAGTTTTCTAACGCCGCCAATACACTATAACAATAAAAAGACAGCGTTGGCAAACAACATAATCACAATTCCAAATTTTACAATACCCAGTATTTTCCGGCGACGATTTCGGCGCTGATTGCGTCGAATCCGAGTGATACTCTTCAGATTCACTAACACTTTCGATACCATCAACATCAGAAGACACTTGTTTTGCTGTCACTTTACGTTTAGGTTTGACAGGTACAACCTAACATACAAACATTTGTATAAGATAACTTAAATCTTTCCAATTTGTAACAAATTTTATGTAAATACCTGATTTGGATCGACACTAACAATACTAGCGGTCCTGATCATCGGCGTCGGATGTTTCGTCCTTGTAGCGATCGTAAAATCCCATTCGTATTGATACAGATCATTCCGAGGATCCCACGGCCTTAAATCTGAATGTTTATAAACCCATTGGCCCGTTTTCAAATCCTGTTGAAAATAATTAGGCGTCCATTCCTCACACTTAGCTTTACGTTCTTTCGACAATGCACGTTGTGCTTCTTCCAACGAGGTTTTCTCCTCGGTAGCAGCATTCATGTCGTCGCGCAAAATGGCCGCCGATACATGTTGCCACAATTGCTCTGACTCGTTCTCCGCCTGTTGGTCAATAGGCACAGTAAATCGCGTCAACCTCGAACGCCGTACAGTTGGCGTTGGACTCCAAAACACTTTCTGTTCCCCTGACCTTCGATCTTTTATTGTTATCACCCCATCCCAATACCCATCTAGGGTTGCGAGTGTTTCCTTACCGAGTTTTAACCGACCAGAAATACAATTTGTTTGTTCAGCCCCGCTTAAAAATGGCTGAAACAAACCCCAAAACATTAACCTCAAAATATTCCGTTAAAAAAATATTTATCACCTTTAACTTAAATTCAATCTCAGTTGAATATCCAGTCTTTTCACATTCAATTGAGACTTTACCACCGAGTTCCATACTTAAAGTACCCATCAAAATACCTTTACAATGCGCATACGGCACTGTCAGTGTGTAATTCTCGCCGCGTGGAAGTAACGACAAGATAGCGACACCATCCAAGATGGCCGACGTCGAGTTACCGTAAAACTTCGACTTGGCCAAAATGGACGCCGTCATAGAGAAACCTTCTTGTCGATTTGTTACATAGAACGCTGAAACTGGCGGATGATGCGACACTTGCTCAGCTACGTAAAAAGTTTTTGATCCATTCGGGTGCAACCAATAGCACCGAAATGTTTCTCCCAAAATTGGATTGTACGGCTTCTTTAAACCTTTCGGTTTTTTGTACAAACCCGACAAATACCACTTAACAACAGATTTCATCCGCGTGAAAGCGTCATCTTCAAGTACCGCACTAAACAAACATAATTTTAAGGTTAAAATTAACCTCAAAAAGTACACAACAAAATTTTACAATCAACTTACTTTGAGAGTATATCAACATGATAATACGAATCAGTTAACTTATCTAAGAATGACCTAGGTTCTAAAATAAACGTCGGCAGAACGACTTTACTTAAGTCCATTCCAGGTCGTACTTGTTTAACTAGATACCAAATTAATGACTTGTGTTCATCAGCAAGTTCTTCAACTTGAGCACCAGCCTAAGTCCACGACAATAAAATCAAACAAACAATTAATGAATAATTACACGTGTAACAATTAAACGTACATCACCAAATTCTTCTTCGTGATTGGGCGTGTATGGTGTTTCCTGCGGGTCTTCATCAGTTTCCTCCTCTTTGACGGACACCTCAGATTCAGTTTCGGACGCATCAGCATCGCCTGCGCTTAATTGACCGCCATTGTCCGTGATATTACCGCCATCACCTAAATCTGATCGTATGTTAGCCCATGATGCAGCTCTCCGACACGGTGTGAACATACCCTGATCGACAAAGTGTCGTTCGTAATCCGCCTCGGACCATTGCGTCTCATGGTTGGTGGCACTGGCGTTTCCGCTATGCGAACTTTTATTACTAACACTACGCACCAAAGCGGAATCGTTGCGGATGGAAATTTCAAGCGCGTCCAGCCAACACATACCAGAAGCTTGTGACGACGCACGAAATATTGTGTGAGAATTTGGTAACGGTTGAACGACAGCGCCTTTAAATGATATAAAATATAAATATTTGTTATCTTACAATAATAAATTAATTAAAAGTTTACCTATTGTTTCGTTTTCTGGTCCACGTGGAGCCCATATTGACTGATCTAGCGGGTTGTATAACTTAAAACAAAACCCGTCTTTTTTGCTTGGACGTTCAATCACTTTACACGACGTTAATAATATCGTGCCGACCCAATGCGCACTCTACGACACACAAAATCAACTTTACCCTAACCTAACTTTTGTTTTATAACAAAAACAAAAGACTTACTTTACATTTAGGACTTTTGTACAACAAGAGCATGCCCGGTTTGAGCACACACCACAATTTAGTCCATGACTTTAACGTCCCACGGACTTTTAACCAATCAGCCAACACAACAACGGATGGATCTTTTAACGAATTCAGTAATTCGTTTGTGACTCGCTTTTTTTCTTTACGGTAATTTTTGCGTTGCGCTTTATACGATTCTTTTCTTGTCAATTTCGATTGTGAATCGATTCTATCAACAGAGATAAAGTCCATTGTTTTGTCTAAAGTTGCTACGCCTTTAAAACAAATACAAAAAAAATGTTACTCAAAACATGATAAACATGTAAATATCAATCATTCAAAAAAATTAAAGTTCTATACGCTTATGTAACATAAAGTCACAATCATTTTCAATAATAATAATAACACTCAATCAAAGGTTATGACACAAAGTTATGATGAAAACATATAACTATCTCTGAGTTATAATTATGTCAACTTGTTTTAAAAAACAAGTTTTGTTTTTGTTTATTTAAACATGTAATGTTTGCACCTGGTGATGCAGGACCTGGACTATTATTGAGCGAATCGCTGGACGGCAGCTTCGGCAGCACGTAGAGATGCGTCCGTGAGGCGCTCCGCGTCTTGCCGTCGTTAAGAGTCGCGGCGTGCGAGTGCGCCATCGCTATGGGCGTCGAAGGAGCTGTTGCTGGTCCCTGTGTAGCCATGATTTTGCTTGCAAGGCTTTAATATTTGAACCAAATCAAGCCTAACCTAAAAAATAAATTCAACAACACTTTATTTAATTATTTAAATTAAACACAATTATTATATGATTTAATAACGACAATGTAAGAACTTTAATTTCACTCCACTTTAAAACACATAAAAAATATGAAATGAATAAAAACAGGAAATTTAATAAATTTAATGAGACCAAACAACCTACGTTTTTTTTGTTGTTATGAATGTTGTTTATTTTTGTTTACATCCAGCGTTCTTGCGGTAATGCAATGAGCATGTCGCAGGTTTTAAGAATATGCAGCTCATCTGTCTTGCAGCGTTCGCAGTTTTTCGTACTTTTCAGCGCCGATTCAGCGCTTAGTGCTGCAAGCATCTCGTCGTCTCATGCGATTTGTACCATTATCACATCTAATACAACTAAGTGTTAGTGTTACTTGGCACAACCTCTTCCTGTTCCTATCGCTTTTTTGTGTTGTTTTATCACTTCCTGCACACTGCGTTTGAAAGATGTGGTCGACGCGTTGCAGATGTTTCGTTCGTATTCTAACAACCACTAACAACGTTTGTGTTGAAGTTTTAGATTCCCAAAAGCACTAATAGTGTTGGTGATTGACAGTAGTAGTGTTTGTTTGCGGTGCGGTGCGTGCGGGTGCCGTGATCGCTACTGCTGAACCTGCTGCTAAACGCGGTCCTGCTGGCGGCGACAATCGACATTCGACGACGTCAAAAGTGGTCAAAACACGCAGCGGCGCATTGCGCACTCACCACTGCGACACCAACAACGCGACTCGCCGCGTTACTACAACTAATATACGAATTGACCAATTACTAATTAATTTGATTAATTACAAGCATTAAACTTACAAACAACCATACACTTGTTATTTTTATTTGCAACTTTATGTCTTCTAGTTACGAATCATTACGACTCACGTGTATAACCAACCAAGCTGATTGGCTGGTGATGACGTACTGACGTGATTTTATGTTTTTGGCAAACGAGTAATTGCGGTTTATTTTAGAGTTTATGTATAAATAACATAATATGTAACTAGAGTCATGTCCAAGTCTTAAAATTTATATAATTTTATTCAACCCACTGTAAAATATTACACTCAAGAACAACAACAAATATTAATCACTATAGGCAATACACAATACACGTTATTCAAAACAGTGCACCTCAAACTTGTACAGACACGTTGAGGTGTATGATTGGTTGCATAAATAATACCAAGGGAATCACGGCAATTCGAACCAGTTGGTAATTCGCATTCATTAAAAATTTATAAAACTAATTAATAATTACCTTTCAGAACACAAACTTTCAGTCATATTTATATTTTATGTATGTTGGGTAGCATAACACACAATAATACATAATACTCATTCGCATTACGTTAAATTATTTATAATATCGTGTGAAAATGCACTATTGATTTGTACCACATTCGATTAAAGTGAGGTTAAAGTATTTCAAGATCAAATCAACGCATTAAATATGAAAACTTGTAATGCAAGGAAAGTGTGGAAAGCAAAATCGTGGAGACGCCGCACGTGTTCACTTGATCACACAAAGTAACACCGATTGCAAAAGTTTTCACCGGAGTTATTTCACACAAGAGCAAACCTTGAGAAAATTAGCAAGTGTTTTGTTTTATTTTTCATAAGTGAACGAAAGTTGACAGCACGTTGACAGGAAGCACAGCAAGTCAAGGTAATTGCGGTAGGCAACTCAATACACACAAAATTAATTACTCATTTATAAAGACTAGGCAACCAATAATACATACATATTATAGTTTTTATAACTTTTACGTCTTTACCACGAACTATTTAACCTACAAACTAATAAAACTGGAACAAATATTTAAATAATTTGCTATTCATAAATGTGGCACACAATTTTTTTTTTCAAAGCGTTGAAAGGTCACGAGTTCATAAATTCAAAATCAGAAAAGATTTTTTGTTTCAATCGTTTTGCCCACATGTTTTTGGGCATTGCTGCTTCTTCTGTTCCAATTTCTCTGCTTTCTGGTTCTTTGTTTGATCCTGGAACCAGTTTGTTCGGTTGATTCGGCGGCGGCGCGGCGGTCAGTGCTCTCGCCATTTGCCAAATAAAATCTTGTGCTTAATGCGCCGTGGAAAAAAATATCAAAAACATAACGAGCGAAGGTATAACTGTTCTGCGATCTTGAACTTGACACAGAGATATCAAACGAACTATAAAATTTATCGGAACTTGACGTTGATTGGTCCCAGGACGATAACGCAGAATTTATTTATGCGTTATGCTAATTTCGGTGCTTCCATAACACACTTAACATTTCTGCAAATAATTTCAATCTTAAAATTGGTTAAAATATTTAACGTTTCTTATCTGGCTCCATCTGACGGATAAAACATTAACTTTATTTATTAAAAGTATTCATCGATTGTTTTTCCATACTTTGTTGTCATTGTGAATCATCCAAAGGTAAATAGTTGGGTAAAATAAAACAAAACTTAAAAACAAGCGACAAGCGATTGGTCAATAAACGCATTATCATTCTGTGTGCACAGCACACTGCGTTGAAGCGTTGAAGGTGAGACAAAACCTTGAACTTCGAATAAATACAAATGAATACAAAGCAATACAAAATATTTGTGATTTTCCGATACAATTAAGATCAATAATAGTTGTACATGTTTTGTGTGTTGCCTATTAACACATAACCTACTTTTTTTCATTATCTATGACGGAAGTGTTACACCACGTGCCTGCGTCCATTACTGCGTCCGATAAAACACAAAAATCGATTGTTTTCCACGTTCAAGTTCATTTTCTAGTTCTTCCTACTTCACGGTGATATGATATGCATACTTATCTAGTGTCTCACGACGCACTTTGCATACTCAAAATGTTTAATGTTGTGTGTTCGGTTTATCATTATACATAACAACAACTTTATTGAATTGTAGATATAGGTGGCTTTGTCTGCACCTCTTTTGTTTTGTTTTATTTACGCCGAGTGTGACTGCGACCGAAGCGATAAACATAAAACACAAGAAGTCCCAGTCCCATCCGAGTTGATGTCCGATTGGGAGTATAAAAGCTTCTTGAGCTTGCTGTTCATCTACCAGTCGAGTTGAACCGCCGAAGAACTAAACTACCACAATCGTACAAGAACCACAAGATGCGTGCGTTGATTCTTTTCAGCGCATTGTGCTTCATTGCGCTTCAAACTGAAGGTAAAACAAAATTAAAATAAAAAAATTTAAAAAAAATTAAAAATAATAATTGTTATTTATCAGCAACACCAGCTAGAAGCGTTTGTTACTTTAGTAACTGGGCCATCTATCGTCCAGGTCATGGAAAGTACGGAATCGATGACATTCCTGTAGATCGCTGCACACATTTAGTGTATTCATTTATTGGCGTAAGTAACGCCACCTGGGAGGTACTAGTTCTCGACGAAGATGTCGATATTAAAGATCGTGGTTTCGAACGGTTTGTTGGGTTGAGAGCTAAGTACCCACAAGTTAAATACCAAGTCGCCGTGGGGGGTTGGGGAGAAGGCGGTGAGAAATATTCCGCGATGGTGGCTGATAAAAACAAACGCGATACGTTCATTCGTAGCGTTGTTGCGTTCATGAAACGCTACGACTTTGATGGGTTTGACTTAGATTGGGAGTATCCTGGTGCCACTGACAGGGGTGGTTCCTTCGCTGACAAGGACAGATTCTATTATTTCGTTCAAGAATTGCGGAGAGCGTTTGATAAAGAACAAAAGGGGTGGGAGATTACTATGGCTGTACCCATTGCTAAGTTTAGATTGGACGAAGGGTATCATGTTCCGGAATTATGCGAGTAAGTTGTTTACCACGAGAAAAATGTTATAATTACTTGTTTCTTTAAAATTGTGTGTTAGAATGTTAGATGCCATCCATGTGATGTCTTATGACTTGAGAGGAAACTGGGCTGGTTTTGCTGATGTACATTCCGCGCTTTATAAGCGACCACATGACCAATGGGCGTACGAAAAACTTAATGTGGTATGTTTTTAATTTTATATTAATCACATAACCTGAACATAACCTAATTTTGGTGTTTTTGCTTTGTTTCCAGAACGATGGACTGTTGCTATGGGTTAATTATGGTTGTTCGCCCAAAAAACTCGTGGTAGGCATCCCGTTCTACGGCCGTACTTACACTTTAAGTAACAGTAACAACAACTACGAAATGGGGACATACATCAATAAAGAAGCAGGCGGTGGCGAGCCTGGGAAATACACAAACGCAACAGGTTTCATTTCTTATTACGAAATCTGCGAAGCTTTGCTTGAAAAAGACAATGGGTGGACTGTACGTTGGGACCAGCACGGTAAGGTACCTTTTATGTACAAGGGTAACCAATGGATCGGCTATGAAAACCCTGAATCTGTCCAAATCAAAATGGATTTCATCAAATCGATGGGCTATGGCGGCGCTATGACTTGGGCTATTGACATGGATGACTTTAACGGCCTCTGTGGGCCGAAAAATGTACTCATGGAAATTCTTTGGGCTAATATGAAAGATTACAATGTTCCAGAACCTACACTTTCTACGACAAAACGAGTAAGTTAATTTGAACTTAGAAAAAACTAAAAAATCTTAACCTAACCTAATTTTTGGTTGTTAACAGCCGGAGTGGAGTAGGCCACCAAGTACACCGCCGTCGGAACCTCTTGAACCTGCAGCACCAGCGCCATCTACGACTAAACGCCCGCATCAAGAGCAAACAACCAGAAAACCACAACCTGGATCACCGCCGCCAGAGATGACTCCTGCTCCAGGTGTTGCTGGTCCTCCAGCACCCCCATCTCATCCACCTGTGGTTCCTGCGGCTCCTGCACCACCTGCAGTCAGCGAAGGTTCTTCTGGTAAACCATGCAAAGGTGCTGATTATTTAACGCACAGCAATTGTAATAAATATTATCGCTGCGTGCACGAAAAACTAATGGAGTTTAGTTGTGAACCAGGTTTGATTTATCAAGAAACTAGCCATATCTGTGATTGGCCAGCTAATGCAGACCGCGATGAATGTCGTCAAGGTTAATTGTACGCACGTTTATGATTTTTTTTTGATTAATGACACAACTATGGAAAATCACACAAAAGACTGTAGAGGTTAAGATTATTTATATTTATTTCAATGATTTTTTAATAAAATCTTATAAAAACTTGATGGGCTTTATTTTAATCAACTTCAAAGGCTGAAATAAAATACTTAGAGATTTTTGGTGACTTGAATTTGGTCACAGGTTAAAAATGCACTATTTAGTTATAAACGAAAATTTGAAACAGGATAATTGGATAATGTGGAGTAAAGATATGACCAATTTTCCACGACGTGTTTTTAAAAAAAACCACTGTTTTGGGTATACTGATTTGTATGTGTTTTAAGTTGCCTATGTTGAAACTGATTTATGGAAAAAATATACTTGTGAAGTTCTCCTTTGTTTAGGAAGATGTCGCCCATGTTCCATTTATGTTTTTTGTGACAGAGGTTGTCTGCGTGGATGCCGCAGTGGCAGAAGTAGACAGAAGCAAAACAGAGAACGTAAGGAAGTCATTGAAAAATGTTGCAAACAACGTGGATTCAGTGTTTATCTCAGTGGATCTGTTTGTAAGCGTACGTGGCGCACATCACGCCGACAATTGTTGCCTTAACCACAGTGAATTGTGTTCATTTCATTCCTTCCCAAACATCTGTTTGGCGACTAACCTCCAACTAGCCGAGGTGACACCTCACAAACAAATGCAAATATCCGCGACGCCGACACCGAAGCCCAAGTCGAAGACGACGATTACGGCGAACGTGCAGACATCAGTATACCAAGAAAGGTGATGGCCGGCCGGGTGGTGGCAGGCGGTGGTCGGAGAATGCACCGTTCGCCGCCAGTGTACACCTTTCACGCGCGTCTAAACTCGACTCATTCCAAACGCGCAACGCGACGCGAAACAATCAAATCGCACGATTTATTAGCGCACGTTTACATCGCGCAACAAATATTTACAACTTGCACTTCGAGACGAACTCCGTTGTAAACAAATGGCAGCGCTGCGTGGACTTGAAGCCAACGCGCGGCGGCTACTCAAAGCCGCCGGCCAGGAACACCTGCTTGATTTCCTAAGTGAAGATCCCGCACAACGGGAAGCCTATCTCAAGGAGATACTTTCAATCGACTACGAAGAAATGCGCGACTTGTTTGTGCGTGCGAATGAAACAAGCGGTGAACAAGTTCAAAAGTTGGATGATCTTATGCGCCCATTGGGCGACGATCAATTACAAGCAGAAGAAAAGTCAGCACCCCAAGTTTTAGAAGAATACTACTCACGCGGATTGGAAGCGATTGCACATGGTCAAGTCGGAGTTATCCTTATGGCGGGTGGACAAGGAAGTCGTTTAGGGGTTTCTTATCCCAAGGGTATGTACGATGTGGGTCTGCACAGCAACAAGACTTTATTCCAACTACAAGCCGAGCGTATCTTAAAAGTTCAAGAACTAGCCGCACAACGCCACCCTCAAACTGACAAAGGCGCCATTACATGGTACATCATGACGTCAGCGCCCACTTACGACGAAACTTTGAACTTCCTGAAGACTAATAATTATTTCGGCCTTAACGCAGATAACGTGGTGATTTTCAAACAAGGTTTATTACCTTGCTTTGATTTTGAGGGGAAAATTTTACAAAGTCGCAAAGACGAACTTGCTGTAGCCCCAGACGGCAACGGCGGCATTTACAAAGCGTTAGAAGTTAATGGTATCCTCGACGACTTTCAAAAACGAGGAGTTTTATATCTACACTGTCATTCCGTGGACAATATTCTAGTCAAAGTAGCAGATCCCACTTTTGTAGGATACTGCGTATCAAAATCAGCGGATGTGGGGGCCAAGGTAGTGCAGAAGAACTCGCCGACTGAATGCGTAGGAGTCCTTTGTTTAGTGGAAAACAAAGTCCAAGTGGTCGAGTACAGCGAAATCACCGAAAAAACCGCGCATTTGACAAATCAAGATGGCGAGTTGACATTCAACGCCGGTAATATATGCAACCACTATTTCTCTGCTGAGTTCCTTCGTCGCATCGCCAAATTACAAATGCCACTCCACGTCGCCAAGAAAAAAATTCCACATGTTTCACATGAAAACTCTAATAAAGGCGAATTGGTAAAACCATCCGAACCAAATGGCATTAAAATCGAAAAGTTTGTTTTCGATGTGTTCGCGTTTGCCGACAAATTTGTAGCTTGGGAAGTTCCAAGAGACACCGAGTTTTCTGCTTTAAAGAACGCAAATTCAGCGGGAAAAGATTGTCCCGCCACTGCCAAGCAAGACTTATATCGCCTACACAAGAAGTTTTTAACGAAAGCTGGAGTTGAAGTTGTTGGGGATGAAGTGGAAATTGCACCTCGCGTTTCGTACGCTGGCGAAGGTCTTGAACGCTTGAAAGGAGCCACGGTGCAAGCACCCACGCTGATCAAAGACTTGTAGATTTTTTTAAATTTTGTTTAAATGTAAGCGCCGCGAGAATTTATTGTACTTAAAACTTTTAAATAATAATTAACTAAATAATTGTGCGAAATTATAAAGTATTTTCAGATATTTTGAGATACATAAATTAATATATGAAATGACAAGAGAGATTATTCAGATTGTAGGTTAGGTGGAAATATTGTGTACACACTTTGTTTGTTCGTCGATAATTGTGCTGATGATATGATGCATGACGAGATTCAATAAAGACAAATATATGCTGTTATGTTATGAAGTTGTTTGTTTTATTGTTACATAAATATAGTACTCCATTATAGCACATGATAACTTCAAACCTTATAACGAGAAATACCTGGCCGATAAGTAAAATTTGTCGATTTTGTTTCGACGTTCAAGTCGTTTTTATCGAATCTTGATCGGCTAGACTACCAGCAGAGACGGAAAAGCAATATTTCTACTTTCACTTCTTTGCTTAGCTCGATTCTTGATTCGTTGAACATTGAACTTTAAGTTCTCAACGCAAGTGAAGGTAAAAACGACAACCAAGAAGTATACGTAACTAAAAATTATGAATTTTTGACTTTTTATGCAAGAACGCGATTGGTAACAATCGAAAATCAAAAAGCGAGACATCAAAATATAATAAATACCCAAAAAATTAATATTCTTGGTAATTTTAGATTTCATAACGATTAAATTAATAATTACATCGTTAAACACTTGAATTTTTATTCAATTAAAACTAATTCAAGTAGAATTCTGGTGAATGCTGTGTTAAAAATATTAATAGACATAATTACATTTAATCTGGAGACTTAAATAACTAAAGTCCACTCATTTCCTTTGTGTTTCATCGTTATCTCTAACCAGTCTCTAACACTCTAACTCTAACTCTACAATTTTGCGGTTTTATCTCCATGTTTTTTTATTTGCGTGTGACGTTATCAAATTAGGGAAAATATTACGCATTGTTCAATCATTTTTAATAAAATGACAATACTGAACATTATAACTGATCATAAAAACCTAACCTAAAATTTAATTCTTTGATATGATTCAGTTTAGAACAAAATCGGATTAAAGGTTTATTATCTATGTCGGAGATTATAGTCGTAAATTGAAATCATCTTATCTCTTTGTTTGTTTCATTTGTTATAATTCGTATCTAGGTTTTTTCAAGTAAAAGAAAAAATTATATTATTGTTATTGTAGGTATTAAAATGTAATGATCTCATATACCACTCATCTGCCACTCATAGACTGTATGATTGCCTACAAATTGATATATCTTATCTTAACTTAAGTCAAGTATTACTTTTAAAAATCGATCAATAAAATCATTATTCCTTGACATAATTGTTAGAATTGTTATGAAAGAAAAACGAAAATTATATCTTACCTTCGTGGTAGGCAACTTGTGATACACACATGTAGCGTTGATTGTGTAATTCGTCACTATCAGTCACTATGTTATAATCTGAATTTTAACTTATTACAACTATAAGTTATGATTTATGATAAATTTATTTAAAAATAGAATAATGTATAGTTTCTAGGTTAACTTTTACTGATATCACTGTTTGACAGTTGTAACATACGACAACACATTCGTGATTGTTCGTGAATAATCGGCAAACAAAACGTTGCAACACGTTGCAATTTCTTTTTGACAGCGCAAATCACAGAGCGCAAATATTTCAAATGACAGATGAGACTGCAAATTTTACGTTACATAAGTACATTTTAGATATTTGTTGTTATGTTTAAATAATAAAGAATTTGTTATTATTTAACGGTTGTCATTGTTTATAAATTAAATGAACGCTGCGCACGCGCTGCTAACCGGTAGAAGAATAAAGCTACCTCAGCGCTATGTAGATAACTAAGAGTGTTGTGAATGGGCGGGGCTAACAACTGAAAGTAGAAGTTGGTCCAACCTACAACAATGGCCGTGCTCGGCTAGGAAATATTAGGGTACTTACAAAAAACAATAAACAATTGTAGTTTCATTTTTATTTCGAAAATAATTCAACGTCTAGTTCAATTAATTCCATAACGTTCGTCCGCAACTAACCACATGATTTCTCTAACATTAAATGTCAACAAAAAAAAACATTGGCTTGAATAATTCTTTGTTTAAAATGTAATAGTTTCAGTGTTTATTGTATCTTTACGTAGTTGCATTGATTTAAATTCAATAGATTGAAATTGTTAAGTTTCATAGCAACAATTCCTCCAGATCAATCACGAACTCTGTTTGACAGCTGTCACTTGACATTTTGACATCAACTTAAAAAACAAACAATGAATCAACAACAAGTACTAATAAAAAAAGATGTCAAGCAACTGTTTGTGGAAGATCTGCAATTGCTTTCGCAGATTATGTCAAATCGTAAGGCATAAAACTAGGTACTATTGTCATATTTCTTAGGTTTTTAGGTTATCATCTTCAGCAGCATTTTTTGTCACGTTTGCTAGTCGTTAATAATTTGTTTAATTCCTATCATGCTAGTACATATATCACAATGAGAATATGATGCTTGAAGTGTTTATCTTTCACGGAGGTATGTTTCTTGTTTATACTAAAAATAACTGGCACACATGCGCTTGAATGTTTTAAGGTTAGGTTTTGCGCATAGAACTAATTGCCAGGATCTGGTATCTTGTGATCCCCAACCAAATACAAGAACTGGAACGCGACCGCAAGCAGAGATATTCCAAGGAGATCACCCATTGATGTAAGATACGGGATCGCAGAGTTATCCGGATCGATTTTCCTACTCCACATCCAATGAATCATAATATGCGCCACGTACAACAGTGTCGCCACCTGCATTGAAGCAGCGCACAAGTAAACAATAACAAACAAACTGCTCAATTCCGATTCTTCCGCTTTCATATAATCAATCGTGTAAATAAAAATCAAATGTCCCGGAAGAACCATGGACATTAAAACTCTAGTTGTTCGCGCATGGGGTGATTTCCCGCAGAATCCTTTAACAGGTGATATAAATATCATCCTGTCAGTTTCGGCGCTGTCATCTTCAGCGTTCCCATCAGTTGTTAACACTCCCAACACAGCGTGTTTGTGTAAAGCCGTTGATATTCTACTGGCTTGCACCGCAACCAAATTACCACCAACGCCATTGATCACGGGTTGATACACGGCGATCCCTTCAAATCTAGACACCATGAAGTCAAGGATTAAACCTCCCATACTACTGATTAACATCGCTGCAACCACTGGCGTCCACCCGTTGTACAAGACATCTCTAGTTTGGAGGTTACGTTTAGCTATCCAGATCCACAAAGGGATTGCGAGGATATATCCGGCGATTATGACAGGCGCTAACCAATCATGTGTGCCTGCCAGAGAAAAATCAACAATTTAGGTTAAGTTTTTTCTTAGTGGTGGGCCATACATTTATCTTTACCTATTGACTCATAGAGGTGTGTTGCAATCCAAGAGAGCAGCGTGAGTGAGGTTATGTCGCCCAGACTAGCGGCGATAGGTGTCGCTACATTGTCCGGATTTATATGGCAATGTCGTGATAGGATGATGACAGCCGCAGTGATTAGGCCCAAGACGAGGCTGGCGATTGAAACTGTTACCAAACTACTGGCGCACAACAGATACGCATGGTCTAACTCCACTTCGTTGCTTTTTATCGCGCCCATTACTACTGCTACCACAGAACCAAGAAATCCCACTACTATCGCTTGGCACTAAAAACAAAACATTTTTTTTAAAACAAAAAAACAACGGGAGCTTGTAAAATTTTTAGTTTTAAGTTTTCGGACTGTCATTGTATAACTTAAGGGTAAAATGTCACCCTATCGATTTATCTATGTTTAGAAATACGCAGACAATTGCCCTTTTTCTGCTGCACCGAACAAAATCACGTGTCTCGTATTAATCTTATCGATATGACGTCAATGGAGTCTTACGCAATATTTCACAATATTACATTTTTTGAACGAAATTTTATTTACGATCGCATTTACATATCAATGCGGAAACTTACTTGAATGAGGACTAAATTGCCGACGATCATTGACACCTGCTGCTTTGGTGTGTCCATGTGACCTAGGTTAGCTTGCGTTGACAATCGAGATGCCAAAGTCATCTCCAAATTGCCTTTCAAACCCAACAACGCTGGTACAAGAATAACCAACTCAGTGATCTCTTCAAACACTGGCCAATGCTGCAAAAATAATAAAACATCATAGTTTTTGTTGTTATTGCAACTAAAAGTACATAAAACCTAAAATTGTAAGTTGTAGGTTATGTTTTAACCTCACTTTTGATTGCTATTGCATGTAATTGTGTAATTCGTAATTGTAAATCGTGTTTTTTAATGTGAGGTTGTAATTGTATCTGCTATCCGGTAATTTGAACGCTGTGAGTCGATGTCTGAAACTTAACCGGCTTTCTTGCTCGAGTAAAGTCGAGGGTCGCGGTCCAAACAACCGCAAACCTGTTTTTTGCCCTTGCTTGTCGTTATTTTTGATTTTTTGTTCATAAAAGATGAACGTTGTGAACGGTTTTAGAATTAGATGAATGTTTTGTGTTTGGTGTAGGCAACCAAGTGTGCAATTACCTGAATTTTGTCAAAAACCAGTCCAGCAAAAACCATGCCGAAACCAGCGATGAGAAATGGTATAAAGACTTGAATGGCAATGGAGAAAAACGTCTCTTCCGTGAGGGAATCATTCTCATCGCTGATGGAACCACCATCGATGGGAATTTTTGCCTCCACGACTACATCTGGCAGCCGGCCGTTTTCCTCGTGACAACCATTGATTGTTATCGGTGCGGCTGATGTTGGCGTCACCAGCGTTAGTTCCATATCGGTGCAGACAATTGCGGCGTCGTCGAAGGCGTCTGCCGCGACGACGTCCTCCATCTCCTCGGGCACAGCGAGCGCGACGACACGCACCGGCTCGCCGGATTTGATGAGCGGATTGTGACTCTCCATGACTTTAGATCCATAGCTTTCTTTGCTACAAAGCGAAAGAAGTTTAATGATTATTTGCACCACACATTTTTTCGCTACACGCTGACAAACTGACTCGCGTAATCGCCACACAAGCTGAACATGCAATCAATTACTAACGAAACTAAATGGAACGGTGGCATTTGGCACCATAAGAGGGGAACGCACGTGTTCGTTTGTTATAAATATGGCTCTCGCCTCGATTGTTGCGATGATCCGGGCGTCGCGTCGCCGCCAGTTGGAGAGCCGCCGCGTGGTGCGTGTGGTTGATGCTCACCGGGCTACATCATGTGCACGACTGTCGCGTGTGCGGTTGCGGCGCCGGCGTCGTCATTCTTATTATTGATCGACATGGCGTCGCACCAACGCCATCTGTCACCAAAGCGCTGATCCCACAATGTACATCAAACGCAATCGAATAATACGCAACAGGCTTAAATTTCCTTTTATTTATTCACGGTTCATGCCCACAAGGGAGAAGGACACTTTTTAAATTTACAATTCACACTTTGCACATGTGCACGCCGTCCGCGACGAATTACCGCGTCTCATTGGATAATCGCAAATTTCCGTCGACTTGCTCCAGTTAAAAGTAAGTCAAATGGCGGCTAGCAACGTCACACTACGTCATATACCCTAATAATATTTATTTCAATTTCAATATTGTTATTTTAAATAGCTGGTAAAAATTTTAAGGTTAAGTTTTAACCAAAAAACAAAAGAATCACTCTATGCGATAGTGATAGTTCGTAAATTCACACGCAGATGGCGTTATATAAGTACCACTATAAAAACTTACATTGTGGTCATCTGCAGACCTTTTTGTTCTTCACCGTGGACTTAAAACACGTCTTGGTGGCGCTGCTAGTAGGCAACATTGTTACGCGCAGATAAATCCATGAATGGGCACGTACACGCACATAATACAAATATTTATCACCCGATTAGACGTTGTCAAAGAATTAAACTAAATAAAACTCAAGTCAAAACTTGTTGCTGGTTGTTTAGGCGCGTTTGGTGGACGTTATCTCAGCTCGCGATGCGCATTGCTTCTAATCCGTTTCGCGGTGGGCAATTGACGCGTCAACGACAACGGAGGCGTCCATTATACGCCATTATGTGCTATTACGCCCTTTAACAAAGTCGGCGGCCGCAAATTGCGTCGAAATAGGTGGTCCATGAGCCGAAAGCCTTGAATTCATTACATTATTACGCGCCAGTCGCCGCCATTAGCGATAACAGTGCGTACGTTCCAGTTATTGGTCATAACCTCCAAACCAAACACTTAAAACTCCAACTCATAACTTAACCTAACCAACATGAACACAACATAACCTAAATTAATCGACACTTACGGAATGAGCGTATAGAACGCCATTTTGTGCTAGTCTGGTTTTCTATCATCCATGCAAAATGTCCGACCGCACGATTGGCTACGAAGACGAAGAGATTTGCTCATCGACGGTGATTTTTCGCAATCATTGGCTGCTCGCACACTGTGTAAAGAGTCGCGCGAATCAAACACGCGGTGTGGTCTTGACCGACGATGGCGGACAACTAAGCGCGTTCAGCGGCATGAATCACACTCCAACCGCTCGAACTTTCTGTGCAAATATTCGTCAATCCAACAATCGATCGATTCAATTAGTTTTTAATTGTTAGCGCACATAATTCACTCCCGAACTTTCCCCACGCGCAAAAATTCACACAACATAACCAAACATAACCACACATAACCAAACATAACCAAAAACACAACCAAATTCCTTAGAACTGTTAACTTGATTTAATTTCCCAACAAACGTTAATATTAATTGTAAATACAATTAACCGAATAACCAATCAACATTAGCGATCATTTTTGAGGTTAATGTGCGTGGATTTTGTTCAAACAATCAATTAACACGTAAAAACCCAAAGAATGCTAATTTTTTTAATAACTTTACTTAAGTTAAGAACTCAAGATGTGTTCCACGCACAAGGTTCTTGTTATCGACTCCAACATGAATTTGTAATTAATAATCAGTGTTCCGTTGTTAGTTGGGTTGCATACATTTACATAAAATAACAAGTGCAATCATGTATATTGTTTATATCTGTAATTATTTAACATTTTAACGCGTGATTTTTCCAACATTTACATTTTTAAGTTGTGCTATTGTTGTCGACGTCACTTACAACAAACACAAATATAAATATTTTGCATATTAGTAGACTTAATCATTCACAATATTCATAACAATTACAACTATTATTTGACTTGAGCGACACACAACACTTTTTATTGGTTTATACATATTGAAACGATCTTAAATATTTGTTTAACTAATTGTGTATACAAACAGTATAAACATGTCTTGGCTACAATTCATAACAAAGTCAGAAACGTTTGCATTTAGTTACGTTGACTAACGGTATTTGCAACTTTTTTGTTGAATTCTGTTGAATTTCGGCGAGACATTTTTTGTTGTTTGCTCAACCGCAACTGTCCCAGACCTGCTCAACATTTGGTTATTCATTTGTTTCATTCGCAGGTTGGAGTTTTTTGGTTTGGCGTTGAATTTCGGCGACATCCTGTCATCCGGCGTATTTACCTAATTAACTCGTAAACATGCTCCTTAATGACATTAATGCGAGCGCGTGACCTTGTTGTCGGATTAAAAAATGACACGCGCCCGAACCCGAACCGGTAATTACAAGAAAAGTCGTTTAGCGCGATCACAACGACGAGTTTTTGCAAATCGATCACGCCCGCAGCTCGTAATAATCGCACGATCGGGGTAATCGAGCATAATGATTCGGATAAAATGCAATCAGTTACATTCCCGGCTAATTTCCGCTCGAGTTAATCGAGCGCGATGTCGAATTTTGTACGATTTGTTGCGATTTGTGGCAATTATTATGAAAGAATTGCAATGCGTTTCGTTAAATCGTTTTTAAATGGCAATTAAATGAAATGTTGGCAACTTTTTGGAGGACATAAACAAGTTGGACATCATACGTGGTTGTTTACGTCGTTTTCTTAACACCGGTGTACTAATTGTTTAACAATCACGGCATAATTCGCAGAAAAGCCTGCTTTGTTAATTGTTGTTTACGCAAAACAATTTTTTTGTTCTGAAAGCAATCAGACAATGTTGATTAACACAATTAATATAAATGCCAATTAAACTGGTTATAAAATCTGTAAGACTGTTGTTATTATGTTGTGGTTATTTTAAAAACAACAATAAACAAATTTAAATTGTACTTTAATGTAGGCAACCCAAATCACAGTTATTTTTAATTTACTTTGATTTACTTATTTGATATTTGACAGCAGATGACAGAACAGCTGAGCACAAATGAATATGTCGCCTAGTGTCACCCAATTCGTAATTTGTGGCGTTTTAATGATGATATTCTTTTAATTGTTTGCATTGCAAACGATAACGCCGACTGACTTTGTTTAACTATGTGTTCTAACAAGTTGTGGCAATCACAGCGTCGCCATTTATAGGATCCAATGATTAAACGACGTTGTGTTTAAAGCATTTTTATTTTAAGTTTAAGTTTTCTTTAAGTTTAAGTATCCAGTGATTGTTAGCAATATGAGCAACGAAAATAGTGATAATATAAGTTGGTACCACGAGAATCTGAACAGGATTGAAGCTGAAGAATTACTTCTCAAAGGTAAGAACTTCAAACAACAAAAAAACAAGTATTTTTGACAGTTTGTTTTAGAAGGCAATGTAGATGGATCATTTCTTGTAAGAAAGAGTGGATCATCAACAGGTGATTTTGTTCTCTCAGTGCTTAATAATGATGAAGTAGCTCATTTTCAAATAAGGAAGCATATTGAGGATGCTTATTTTTCTATTGTGGAAAACATAAAAGTTCATGGTTTGGAATCTTTGATAGAATTTTACAAAGAAAACCCTAGTGGGATTGATGGGGTGGTTTTAACTGAACCTATTCAGGGTAAAAAGCCGCCTCATGATACGCGGCGGTATGGAATAACAAACTTATTCCTCAGAGCTGCAAATCATGGCAATGAAACCATTGTATTGGAAATGCTTAAAGCTGACACCACTCGACATGAAGCTAAAAATGAAAAAGGACAAACTGCTGTACATCTAGTCAGCATTAAAGGACACAATGATATTCTCAGGAAGTTAATTGAGTTTGGAGCGAATGTTAATTCCAGAGATACAGCAGCCTATACACCTCTTCATGTATGTACATTATTTAACTTTAAAATCTTTTATTCTGAACTATAACACATTTTAGTATGCATGCAGAAATAATCTTGTGGCTACAGTAAGCGTCTTGGTGAGGGAGGGAAATGCTAATATACAAGCTCGCAATACAGAAAACTCTTGGGTACCACTACATGAAGCTGCAAGTGCAGGACATAAAAAAGTAATCCAAGAATTGCTTTCTTTGAACGCCCCTGCACGTCCACGCACCAAACAAAATGAACTCCCAATTGATCTAGCTCGTGCCAATGGTCATTTTGATTGTGTTACTATTTTGGAAAAATATGCTGCACCTAATCCGAAGACAAACAAGTCACAGTGGTATCATGGGACTTTAAATCGGCAAGAAGCTGATGCATATATTCGTGAACACAGCCTAGGTATTGAAAATGGTACATTTTTAGTGCGTTATAGTGATAGAAATAAAGAACATGTACTATCAATGTACAACGAAGGTACCATTTTTAATTTTATTGTTAGAAGAAAGGATAATTTTTATTTCATTGACGATGGACCTTATTTGGATTCTTTGGAACATGTTATTGAATATTACAGTTATCTGCAGGATGGTATGCCAACCCGCCTGCAATTTCCTGTACCGCCAAAACCAAAACCACCAGTTCCTGAAGTAAATTAAAACTAAAACTTATTATAAACAATGTGTAACTTATAAATTGTTATTTCTAGTGTAAAACAATACCGCGCCAAAAGAAAAAACAAGCGAACAATTCTTCAAACACTTCAACGTCATCTTTCACTTTAAAGTCAACGCACACTACATTAGAAGACGAATTACCTAGTCAGTTCCGTAATATTACATTTTCTAGTAACTTTGAATTAAACCAACCTACCACGACTTTGCCAATGAACAATAATAACCCAAACAATTCAATCTCAAATGCCAAGGACACAAGCCAAAATGATCTAAACCTACCCGCGAATTACAATCAGTTTTCCTTTGGAATGTTGGGAATACCGTCAGTTCCACGCAATATTAACTATCAGGAATACATCCCTAAAGAAAAACTCACCCTGTGCAGTATTTTGGGCGAGGGAGAATTCGGTTCGGTCTATCAAGGCGTGTATCAAGTTCCAGGGACAACTCCGATCAATGTAGCTGTCAAAACTTTACATGACGAACAATTAGAGTTAAACCAAGAATCATTTCTTAGAGAAGCAAGAGTGATGATGCAACTGAATCATCATTGTATTGTTAAGATGTTGGGTTTATCTTTAGGACCACCTTTAATGATGGTGCAGGAACTTCTTCCTTTAGGTAGTATGTTGCATTATATTGTAACAAAAAAAGATATAATCGTCGCCGAGCAGGAGTTTTCTATTTGGGCTGCGCAGATTGCAAACGGAATGTGTTACTTGGAAAGCGAAGGCTTTGTGCATCGTGATTTAGCCGCCAGAAATATTTTACTTGCGAGCGCTTATCAAGCGAAAATCAGCGACTTTGGGTTATCCCGAGCTGTTGGAGCTGGCAGTGAATATTACAGGGCTAAAGTCGGCGGCAAGTGGCCATTAAAGTGGTATGCACCGGAATCGTTTAATTATGGAACGTTTTCGACGCAGAGCGACGTGTGGAGTTTTGGGGTTACGATTTGGGAGATGTATTCGTTTGGACAACACCCTTATGGTGAAATGAAAGGATCTGAAGTAAGTTATTTTAATGAGCTGGATAAAATGACAATATAAGTATCAAATAATTCATTATTTATAGGCAATAGAGTTATTGATGAAGGGTAAACGTCTTGAGAAGCCTGAGAAATGTCCGGATCATGTTTACGAGAAAATGTTGCAGTGTTGGAGCTTTGAAGCGAGTGAACGTCCTACATTTGCTGAACTCTTTGATTTCTTTGCAAATGACACGACGTATATTAATATCAAGGAGTTGATTGGAGAAATTACTTTGCCATAATTTATAGGTTATACTACTAACTAGGATTAACCTACAACAAAATCACAGAAAGGACACGGTGCTATATAGAATGCTGTGCCATTATATTTTTGTTTGATTTTGCATGTTAGATTTTATTGGATGTTTTCGTGAGACATATTTATGAGGAAAGTTATAAAGGTAATGAAATTATTTTATGTAGATGCATTTTTAGATTAATATTTATTGATCATCAAGTATATTCTAGTGGTAATTTGACGTTAATGATTGAAATGTATTTGTACAAAATCTATTTTTCTATAGATCGACTATTTTAAATATCAAATTTTGACAATAAAGGTACTAATAATCTTGAATTTTTATATATAGATTGTTTATCATCTATATAATATACAGTAGTGGATTTACACTAAGGGCAGTCGGGGCTAGTGCCCAGGGCGGCAAATGTTAACAATGTAATGTTTAACATATGCTAGTTAACGTTTATTTGCAAGAATGGGAAATAGCCTAGTGGGTAAGAATTCGCTTGTTGAGCCGAACGTCTACGGTTCGAATCCAGCTTGGTGTTTCTTTTTTTCTTAAGTAAGAAGCATTACTTAATGCTTAGTTAAAATTGAATTAGGAATTGAAAAATATTCTAAGTCCAAGTGC
>JARJDS010035122.1:0-53746 GCA_030264155.1 Atheta pasadenae | reverse complement strand
CATTCCCCGCGTCGTACATCTTTATAAGGTGCATTCCATTCAAGCCTACACAATCTTCCATCTCTCGGCGCACATCTGCGAACGCGTCTCTATTAAATTAGTTAATTCAATAAGCTCTTACTCCGCACCAGAGGCGCAACGAAGGGCGCCTCCACCAACACCAACACCAGACGAAGTACTTCTATTGCTATCCGTACTATACATCCGACATTCCGACCTTCCACTCTCCACGTCCCCGAGCCGTAATTACAGTTTTTTAATTACCGCGATGTCGTCGTCGCGTCGGGACCTGTTACCGTTGTGTAAATATTCACTTAACGTCCGACGCGACATCTCTAGAGTTTTTCAATGCTCCGACAACACCGGACGAATGGGGTTGCAATAAAAGTAGTTACAACGGGGTTAAACAACGCGCGATGACAGATCGTAGGAGGTGGATTAGGTACACATTGTGTCGTCAACATATTGAGATATAAACTTTGCACTGACGCGCACTCAGCAAGAGTCAGGGGGTGGATTTTTTACGACGCTCATAAAAAATTTTTGACGTGGCGGAAAATGACGAAAACCGATGAGGAAATGGTGATTGTGTGATTTTATCGACTATTTATTAGTATCTCAAATAAAATAGACATAGGGTGGGTTACAACATGATTAACACTTAACCTCAAATTAATTCTTTTAGTATTTTTTCTTCAGATGCATTTTAAGTTGCATACATTACAAGAATTATCAGAAAAGTAAAAAAATTGGCAAAATTTAAAAATTAAAATAAAATACTTCCAATGACAATTAGGGGTTGATTTTTTCACCCCATCAAAAACAACTCTTAAACTATATAATAAAATTTAGTACAAATCATTTTGACCGGAAGTACGAAACATATTAGCAATTTTCGAAAACGTGTTTTCAAAAAATAAAATTCTACGTTTTAAATTTTCAATCACAAAAATTAAAAATTCTCCAATTTCCCTTAAATATAAAATTTTAATTCTTAGCTAATAAACACCCCAATAAAATCAAAAACTTAAATCAACAGTTTTTCACCCGGAAAACTAACGTCAGCCATCAAATACTAATAAAAGTGTGTTGTATCACTCATCCCACATATCCGGT
Organism: Atheta pasadenae; assembly: GCA_030264155.1. Lineage (NCBI taxonomy): Eukaryota > Metazoa > Arthropoda > Insecta > Coleoptera > Staphylinidae > Atheta > Atheta pasadenae. The sequence continues at coordinate 52,630 of JARJDS010035122.1, read as the reverse complement.
TACACTCCCGTTTTCCTTCATTTTCTTTCCACTAAAGCAGATAGAAAACTTTTGCTTATTAGACGTCAATAAACTTTACGACTTGTTGAGCACGTATTCTCGATTTTCTTGATATCCCTCGAACCTCTTGCAAACAATAAACAAGTTTTACGCTTACGAGTGTGCTCCGACAGACAGACAAACAACCCTCAAGTACGTCCATGTCCACCAAGTCTAAAAAACCTTCAAGAACTAATACCTCTTATTCCACTTTTAGTTCTAGGATATTTTGTTGTTTTGTTGTTTAGTTTCTCAAAGTTATTTTTAATTTCCGAGTTTTATTTCTCACATTACCCACTCACACTCAGAATTGAGCTTTAAGAGAAGAAAGAAGACTAGAATTACTAGAATAGGGAGAGTTCAGTGTTTTAGTTCCGTATTACCAACTATAACATAAAAAAACTAGAACAAAACGAGCTTTTAAAAAGCTTTGAAACATTTTGGGGTTTTTGTTATTTAGGGGTGAGTTTTAAGAGATGAAATTTTATTAAAGGTTGCACAATAGACTAGACCCTTCTAAACTAAACTAAACAAAACTAAAAATTTAGTTTTCGTTAGTTGTTTTGTTTTTCTTTTGTTTACGAGTTTTAATTTTTAAGTTTGAGGTTATGTTACAGCTTCCCAACTGTTTCCTCTCGTAAACTGTTTTTAATAAAAGAAACTTTACCCGATAAAAAATATTGTCAATATAAAAGAATCATTAAGTTTTGATTTAAATCATTAAAACACAAATATTCGTAATGTTTTGTTTTGCAATTAAAGTTCTTAACCTCCAAACTCGTTACTCGTTACTCTATACTTCACAATAAGCATGTAATGCTTATCTTGTTACCCTGAAAATTAATTACCTCATTAAAATAGTTTCCTCGTAATTGTTTAATGTTGTAATAAAGACTCGAGTGTTGAGTTGCATTAAGTTTTCCGTTTTCCCTTCTTCGACCATCGCTGGATTTAAATCCTAGTTTTATTACTAAAACTTCAATAACTCATACATTTTTTTTCAGTTATTTTCTTTTTGGTTTGATAAAAAATTTATCTTTCTTTATGTACACTTTGGCGTGAATGTGTAAATTGTTAACAACTTGTTCCCAACAAATATTTAATGAATTCATGAGATAGTACACGACTGCGGGCGGAAAAAAGGTCCAAGATGGATTGAAGCGCAAGGCTGTGTTGGCTGGTGGTGGTGTTAGAAGGTTACGAGTTTGGTAATAAAAATAAAAGTACCATCCATGGTACTAAACCAATATCGGTGGTGCGGAATGCCAATGGATGGACGCGCACGTGTTATTATCTCGCAGATGAATGAATGACGGAATGCGAATAAGGGAAATTGAAGGGATTGGACTGACAGGGTTGTAAGTGTATACTCACAGGGTTGTAAGCTTTTAAATTGTGTCGGTGTATGTGTTTGTACAAAGAAAGAATGACGAAGTAACAAATTTGGTTACAATATTAACCATTTTTTATGTTTCTTCTAATTTTCAAAATTGTTTTGCTCAGTGATAGTTTATTTTCTTTAGTGGGTTTTTCCATTAACCTAATAATTGGTTCATTAACTTAATTTTACCAAAATTTTATAGGATTCTGACAATTTATTAAAAAGTTATAGCCATTTTTATAAACAAAAACGTCAAAAACAGCTAAAAAATTACTTTGACAGTTCCTAATCGTGTTATCGTAAATTCCTCTTTATTCGTTACTTCGTAAATTTATACGTAGTGTTATTACCTATGTATTTACCAAATTTGGTTAAAATCATACAAAAAATATATATAAAAGTTATACGTAACTTCATAAGAAAAAACCTTACACTTTGTGCGTTATTGTAAATTTAAATTCTGCACTACAAAAACGCAGTATATTTAGTTGCCTACCGTAAAATAGTAAATCCACTTTTTCCTAAATCTTAAACGTAAAATTAAATCTGATGCGCTTGAAGTTAAAATATTCCTTCATGTTTATTCCATGCACTTCTTTCAAGTAGCATCTCACCACTGTGCAAGCAAAACGCCACGTCAAACTTTACGATTTTCCTGTCTATAAGAAGAAATACGAGTATGCGTCATAAGAACAACACTCTTCTTCTTCCTCCAAGGACTCTAACGAGCACAATCCACCCCATAGCACACAACACCCAACACCAACAAGATGTAAGCTTAAGTAAAAGTTGACGATTTGCAAATGCGACAAAACCAGCGTTAACGCAAAGTTTAAAAATAAATTAATAACGCATTAAGCTCTGCCTGTCATTGTAACGCAATTTCGCGTTAACGGCACGAATAAAAACCTTCCACCCCTTCCCTCACAAGCAACAACAGAACAGACAGTTAACAAAAGAACAGGTAATCCTTTTGTGCCGGCGTCTCTTTCTATTTAGTTCGTCAAACTTTGAAACGGTACACAAAAGTAATAAGTGAAGTCAGAAATTTATCGTTTCTTTGGAAAATTTCGAATGTATGGCGTTCGTTAAGTAGGTGAGGGTAATTTCAGTGCCCGAACGTAAGTGCTATGTGCCCCGGTATATAATGAAAAAGGGTTTAAGCTGCAGCGCGTGCGTAAATATGCAAATTTCGGACGTTGCGCGATGTTCCCGACGCCATTACGTGCTCGAATATCTTTTCCTGGTTGGGATAGACTTTGATAATGGTAAATAAAAGATGTGCGCGCACCTATAGTTAATTCCGAGCGAGTCCTGACGCAAAGCACCGAAATAACTATAAACCCGGTCGCCGATGTTGAATCCGTAACTAAGGACACAAACGACTTACGTGTTCGGGGGTGCTTGCGACGCATACTGTCCACGGTTCATAAAAAATTTACATAACTTTTTCAAACACGTCCCGAAGTCAAGCCTTAGTATTTTTATACCAAAAACCACCCCCACACAACAGAGACGAAGTTTTATTTAAAAATTGATTTCTTTTCTCTGTAGTTTTACAGTAAGAAGTAAATTTCGCAACGACACACATAACGCGTGAACGAGCGCATCAAAAAAATGCAGCAAATTATACGCAGTAGAGGGTTTTGTCCTGGGAAAGAAAATAAGTAACGAAAGCTTTTTGGCGGTGGCCGCCGCCTGCGAAAGAACGAGAGGCAGGAAAACGAGCGAACGTAACGGCGTGTTTCGCGAGGCAACCAACGCCATACGAGCGTGTATTATGTCCAATCCAATTTTACACAGCAAATTTGTTGCATTGTGGACGAGCGCCAGCGTGTGTCTGGCCATAAAGAAATCTATTAAATTTTACGCTTCAATTATTTCGAAAAATATCGTCCAAGCCGGGCTTATTCATTATTTTAGGGGCGTCCTTTGCATTCATGTCGAAATTTACCAAACGTCCGAAAAGCGGGAGTTTTTCAGGTAAGTGAATACATTCTCGGTATGAATGATACAGAATTATTCAATTACATACGCATGGGGATGTTATACTCGACAGTAAAGTAAAAACCAGAACCGGGGTGTGGTACTTTTTAAATAAAATTATTTCCTGCCAAATTGTAGCTACGTTTGGTTTCAATTACACAAAATCAAGCGGGTGTACATTCACAATTATTAATCATGATTTAGCATGAATTGTTTTTAATTGAAAGATTAAATTTTAATTGTTTGTGCGTGATTTTATTTAAAAAAATACAATGAAAATATATTTTTTTTTAAATATTTTAGTTTGTAGCCGTTGTTGTTGTATTTTTAAATTGGAAAAAATATGCTTTGTTTTGTCAGTATCAAGTTTTAATTTTTACTGGTTATTATTTAGTTTATTATTAATAATTTCAATTATTAATAAAGTTAATTAGCCGGTGCATTGTTTAGTTATTAGTATTTTTCTAGGAAAAATGACTAAAAGCACCAAAATTTTACTAATGCGGTACTTATATAAGGCTAAATGCATATCGTTAATTCCTTTTTGAGTGTTACTTCATAAATTGGTTTTATGGTTATATATCTATATTTTTCCAAAATTTTACTAAAATTACTTGATGCGTTTATAAGTTATTGCTAGTTTTCTAAACAAAAACACCCTAAAACTACAAAAAATCAAGTTTAAGTCTTCCCAACTTTGTTATTGTTAATTCTTTTTTATTCTTTCTTTCGTGAATTTAATAGTTGGTTCCTTAACTAAATATTTGGTAAATTTAATTCAAATCCGCCCAAGGGTTGTAGAGTTATTGCAGTTTTTATAACCAAAAACCTTAAAAACTGTAAATATTCAAAATTTTATTTTTGACAGTTCATAACTCGGCTATCGTTGATTTCCCTTTACGTTTTACTTCTTAATCAATTATGAAGGTTTATTATCTACATCTGTACAAAATTTGATAAAAATCGACCCAAGGGTTATCGAGTTATCTTCATTTTTATAACGCAAAACTTTAAAAAAATGCAAACCTACATGTAATCGTTGGTTATTCTTTGTGCTTTACTTCGTAATGATCTAAATAAAAACATATTTCCACTAAAATTAACCCAAAATCTGTCAACCCTTTAAACATTTATCATCATTCTGTAACAAAAAACTACCAACTACAAACTAAAAAAAAATTATAATATACTCGAATATTTCACTGTCCATCAATATAGAAAAGCTACCAGTAAAGCCAAACCATTCCTAAAAGAACCGTTTTTCCATTTTTTATACACCTAGCAAGCAAACCCACTGAGGCCCGAATAAGCTCAAATTTAACTTGCAAATGCATTGGATTCGGCATCACAACGCACACAAACGCGCGTTCACTCAATGTATCGTCGAGTTGTTTGTCGGTTCATGTTTTCGGTATTTCCCCTGCATATTTTTTCCCCAAAACGCCGAAAATAACAAAAAAAAAACTACACATACTTTTGCACATCGCGGCAGTACCCAACAAAACAATCCGAACGCAACCAGATAAAAAGCAACAAACACAGCATCAAACACCCCAAAAAACAACAGAGCAAAACTGGCGGCGAACGTCTACTCCAAACCGCTAAATGCAGGTGATGGCACGTGTCGGATTTTATTAAAAATATGTAAATTTTTCCACCGACGCTTGGCGCAAATTAAAGCCACGTGAAGAGTCGAACAGAACATTCAACGAAAATACAAACGTTTACGGTGCAAACCCATTCAAATTTTCCAAACAGGAATCAATTTTTTGCTTGAAACCCAAAAAATTAAACCAAAAAAAATATCGTTGTATAAGTGAATAAATAAACAATGAACGTTAGATTTTAGTGAATTTGGGCTTTGGTTCATTTGCTAGTTTGTAACGCGTAAAACGGATTAACACGCCCAAACGCAACTAAACCCATGGCTTCGTTGGAAATTTTACATGTTTACTGTTCACGACTGCAGCGGATAAACCAAATAAATTTCGTCGATCATTGGTTAGCGTTTCCAATTAGTGGAACACGTTGACGCATCGACAATAAAGTACAAATTAAACACTTGTGCATCGGGACGGAGCCCCTCTGATGCTGCAACGGCCAACAACCAACACTTTTTACTTCGATTACTTTTAATCAATTCGTTAAATCCCAAAAAACCCAACACCAAAAATAAAATTTTTGGTTTTTACCAAAAATTTACCAACACAAAACAAAAACAACCATTACATTTTTGTGGCATTTAAAAAATTTAAATGTAAATTGACTAATCACGTGATATCTTATTAAATTACAATCGTTTTAATTGAATACCACTGAATTTCGTTGTGCCAACAATGTATGGGTTGTAAATTTTAATGATTTAACACCGCCTGCATCTGTGCGCTGCATTTAAGTGTTATTGTTGGGGCTTGCCGAAAATGGAACACGCGCCACCCCCCTTTAAGACGTTGTTGATGCCGCCGCCGCCGCCACCATGGTAGCAATGGTGGTTTAGTTCGGCACGGATTTTAATTAATCACCTCATCTCGATCGACGCCGAACGCCGAGACTTTACGTTCCAAAACCATTGTCGAACGCTCCCCATATACCTTAATTAATGCTTATAATTAACCGAGGGTAGGCAAACGAAGCGCAGCCGAGCAGAATGTGTGCCATGACCAATAATCTCGCTCGCAGGATCAATGCGTTACTGCGAGCACAAACCAAACATATAAAATATTAAAACATCAAACATTTCTCACTTAATATACACTTTTTCGCTTTAATTTTTAAGATTTTAAACCTTAATATAATTTTTTATTGTTTGGTGTTTTTCTACAGCTCCCACCGGACGTGTCAGCGTGATTTAACGCTAAACTTTTGGCTCTGATTGCGCGAATAACGTAATTTGGGGAATTTCATATCACAAGCGGCGCGTTATTGCCGTTATAAGCGATTTTATTGTTTCCCAGATAATTATTTCGTTATTCGTTTTATCACACACGCCATAACTCAAAAAACGCGCACGACGGCAATGCGGCTTGGCTTTAGCTTTGCTTGGAGGCGGCAGCGGTAGAAAGAAAGAAAGTAGCCGAGACTTTGCGCGCGCGCGCGCCTCGACAATTTATCATTCTTTTGTGTGCACCAGCCAAAAGTGCTACCGAAAAAATTAAAAGAGTATTATGCGCCACCAACCTTGTGAAACCCTACAGATAATCGGACGCCAAGTGCCTTCAAGTTCCTATCAATAACGGAATTACGTGCACCTGTCCCGCCAAACGACGAGTGCCACTGATAAATGGTCTCCGATTTTGCTCGCAACCCAAAACTCTAAATAAATGTTTCACCGGTAAATTACACATTTTTCAAAAAAACTTTACACACCGATAACGAAATTAAATAAAGCAATAAAAATGTGACCACTCGCGCTGATAGACACGACAAGACTGATCACAAACAACTGCAACAAGCAACAAGCAACCTCGGTTGCTTCGAAATAAACAAAAAAACAAAACACTAAACACAGCATACTAGATTTTAAAAACTCACGGCGACTGCGGCGACGTTAGTTATTTTTAACAGTATGCAACTCAGTATACACCAATTGTGTTTAAAGTTGCCTACATTAAACTCCAAACTCGAAAGCGTCGTAATACGAAAACGTGCTTACAAACCAACCAATTCCAATATTAATTAAATTGTTATCTGATCACAAACTGTAATTTTGTTGTTATTGTTTCAAACTAAGAGCGTAAAATAAATATCAATCGTTAAAAATCACAAATCGGAAATGAGAAACAATAAATTCGTTTTCACATTTTCAATTCAATTCGGTACGCGCCCGACGTAAAAAAAATTTGCACGAATCGAAAATTAAGAAATAAGATGAGATTGTCGTAAAAGCGTGGTAAAAGCTCTGGAACAAAGCGTTTGGTGGGTCTCGCGCAAAATGAAAATGCGATTGATAAGTTTGCGCAGATAAAGCATCTGTGTCAGGTTGGGCGATTTTATCTTCGCTATTTGCAAGGAACGAACATCGATTTAGCAAACCTCCAGGGCCCTGTCCTCCTTGTCCCTTTTTCGCTCCAACCCGGGCTGGAGTACACACACCGATTTCCACATCCTTTTCGCCCCGCTTCTTCTCTTTACCAAGAAAAGTGTGTATCACGCCTCGGTGCCCCAATCGACACGGGTTTGCGACTTTTTTTCCTTGCGCGATGCCCAAGCGTCAATCCGCTAATGGTAGGTTTATATCACAACAAACAAGCCGGAAAATGTATCGGGAAATGTTTTAGATTTTAAATTATTTCCGTTTCAATAAAATAAATAAACACAATATTAATATATGTACTTACAATGGTTAAATGTTAAATATTTGGATCACAATAGTGTGCATTAGAGTTGTTCATGATGGGGTTGAGATTTTGACTGATGGCGGTGGCGCGGTCAAATCGGTGGAATCAAAGTCATTCATTTGGAATTATGCGCTTCAAGCTTTTCAATCAATATTCAATGCGTTGGAAATCAAACACAATTTAAAATTTAAATTTACAAAACACAAAAATTCAGAAAGTAATAAACTGTTTCGCGTGTTGTCGACTCAACTGTGTATTGTGCACTGCGTTGAAACTTGTTGTTTTGTTTTTTTACTCTCTAATGAGTTTGTTTACATTGCAATGTGTTTTGTTTAGTTTTGAAATCGAGCGTGCCTTGTAGTTTTGTTTCTTTTGTTATCAAGTAGGCCTTGATATTAGTCAATTGTTTTCTTCATAAATCGCAAACGAAAAAACATTCAGTCGTGATCGAGCCATCAACAAGTCAAGATGTATAGAAATTGTGTGTGTAAAAGTGAACATTGGGTTGCCTATATTTTAATTGTAAGTAATTGTACGCATATCAAAATCGTTCCATATCACAAATAAATTCCAAAGATTTCCACCCTTGTTGACAGCGAGTTTCTGTACTCTCTTGAGTTGAGAGCCACAATAAAATCACCGAATCTGTCACAAACACAATAGGTGCTTGGACCCATGATGCGAACTGAATTATCTATTATATTTCAGCGCGCGTTATGAGCAACGCACTTCTAAGAGATGAATAAGATCAGAGAAGCAGAGTAAAGAGCAAAGCACAACAAGCCAAAAGCACAAATGCGCAAAAGCATCCGAAGATGTGACGATAGAAAGCTTGTTCTTCACTGCCATTTCTAATTCTAGTTTTGGAATTTCTATGTACGGTGGTTATATCTCAACAATAACATTACTGATGTTTTGTATGTTTGTGTTTGCGTTTGTGAGAATAAAAGCTGTTTGTGTTTGCAGGAAAAGAGCGCAGGACGTAAAGTGCGCAATCACACAGAAGCCGAAGATAGGACGCCCGCAATCCAGACAAATGACTAGCGATCATAGATCCATTCATCAAGCACCGCTTTTGGTTTAAATCAAACGCGTGTGTGCAGAAAACGCACAACACGCGATTGCCCGGCGCCTCTACTGCTTTAACCACGTCTAGTACTACTGTACCACTATAACCTGTACTGATGTCTGATGATGGAAAGGGATACGTTTGTAATGTGGTGGAATTTAGCGAAGGAGTGAGGTTTGATGTCGCGGATGTTATATACAAACAAACAAACGACGACAGTGGGCGCTACTGTTTGTTTCGAGCAGACGTAGCGCAACGTCACGCGCCGGATGGATAATGAATCGCGCCCCGACCCTTTGTAATAAACAGCAAGGCGTATATTTTGTGCATATTTGTACCGTATACAAATGAGCATTCAACATAATTAAAAAAAACAATAAAAGAATGGGTGAGTTACCACAAAAAACAAAATTTTCTTGTTAATTTTTGTTGTATTGTTAATTTTGTTGAATTTTTCGTTTGTTTTCTTTACGATTATAGTTGTTAATGTTTAATGTATAATGTGAGTTATCTGTTTGACATTTCGCGCACACTAAATGTAAAACTCTTTGTTTTATGACCGCGTCCTGAACAATCAAAGCTATAAACTGAATAACACCTGCGCAAACAGCAGCAAAGCGTTTTTGGCATATCAAAGCAAGTCATTCGTTGAATATTTCCAAGTATCCGACAATATAAAGCAAACCGGCGGGGTTGGTATTGTTGAAAATAGCATTTTACACGTTTTGCATTTATTACTACCCGCTCGAACTGGCGCTGCTAGTTATACATAAATGCGTGTAGAAGAAAATACGATTACAACTAGTGTGCACGTTGCATTACACGTGTTTGCGTTGAAAATTTATTAACACTGGATTTAAATCGTGAAAGTACTAGTTAGTTAGTTACATTACAAAAAGTAAATTTTAATTAATAAACTTCCTTGGTTGAAATATTCAAGTAAAACATTTTACAAACAGATTTTATTTAATTAACAACTTTGCCAATTAAACACGCAATAAATTTTAACTAAATAAACTCAACTTGTTATTCGTTGGTTTATTGTTAATGTTTGTACAAAATTTTATTTAAATCGGACGAGTAGTTTAGAAGTTATGAACAAAAGAGTTTTGAAAAAAAAAGTTATCGTCTTGTCTGCTTTGTGTTGTTATTCGTAACCATGGGAAAGTTAGTGTAATGTATGCGCAACGCAGCTCAAGTTACAAATAGATTGTTTTTTGTTAGTTTTTTTGTTGTTTTTGCATCGTTTTCCAAACGCAATGCGTTGTTTATGCGTGAGCTTTTTACGAGCTTTCTCATTTTATTGCGAAAATCTGTAACCTAGGCAAATTGCCGTGATTTTTTCCCCTCGACAATGGAAAAAGCGCGTGTGTGCGATTCGAAGCTTGGGCTTGATCGGTCATGAAAAAAATAAAGCTGCGATGTTCTAGTGCCCCTGACCGAAGTAAATCCTTCGCATCGAAGCAAAAAATTGCTCTTATAAAGATCAAGGGATAAAACAAACCCTTGCGTTGTGTGTGCGCGCGCGCGCAACATGGTGGAAAATTGCGAAAAACTTTGTCGAGATGGCGAAAGGACCTGCCTGTAATACCTACGTCGTCTTTTTAAGGTTTGATGCCTTCGGTATGAAGAAGGATCTCTTCACGTGTGTGCATGCATGCACACAGTTGAAAGCAGAAAGCAAGATCGACGCGGCGCTATAATTTGAAAATCCCATAATGTCTTGTTGTTTGATGGATTACGTACGCAATAAATATAACGAGGATGTGCGTATGGAGGAGGCAGAGCAGCGTGGCGTGCTCATCGACCTGGATGAAATACAACCACCTGGAAAATGTGCTGTTTCATCACGTGGTTTTGACCATTATTGACAAAATTTGATTTTTTTTAACATGAAATTTCTTTTTTTTTGAGGTGAAGAGTGTAATTTAGCGGTGGTTGTAAGCAAATTAAATAAATGAAAGAATTTGCTTGCAGATTTTGTGCAGTTGTCTCAATGCACGAGTGGAATAGAAAAAGTTTTCTTAATAGAATCTCTCTGGAGGCCATTAACACGCCTTGAATTTACGACTGTTTAATGACTTATCGTTGGGCTTGAATTAATTTTCCGCAATGCAATTTGCGCGTCATTACATTACAACAATTAGAGTAAATTACAAAATTGCTGTACTTTGCATTTGAAAGTTCTATAAGGTTTTCAACTGCAGTTAAAAACTGGAAAAACTCGTAAAATACAAAACAGAGTTTAACAAGCTTAAATAATTATGATTATTAGTGGAAAACTTGTGTTAATAATTAAACTACAATGAAATGTTTATAACAAAAGTTATAGAGAATTTTATTAGCTACAATTTATCTTTATAACTTTTTTATTAGAACGCACCAATTTTGATAGAATCGATAAAATATAAAGCAAATCAATATTTTTCACTCAACAAATTTTTAGAAAAATTAAAAAAACTATGATTAATATTGGAATAAACAAAATTGTTTATAACTGAAAATGTAGATAATTTTATTAGCAACAATTTATGTCTATAATTTGTTTTAATAGAACGCACCAATTTTGAAAAATCAAGAGATTTATTCCCAAAAACGCGTAAAAACGGAAAATTTCGTTTTTTTTTTCAAATAAAAATTGTTTTTTATGAATTAACATTTATTAAAACACAAAAAAACTTTCGCCGAGATTTTAATCTACTATAGCATTAATAGTGTATTGTGAATAATAATAAATTCCAATTAAAAGCGTTTTTTCCCTCAAACCGAAAACAACAATAAACGCAAATAAAAGTAATGTAGGCGTCGTTCTCGCGCTCAAAACATTTAAATAAATTCCAATCAGCGTCGGACACTTTAGTCAAATAACAATACATTCAGCAGCAACACGGTGCGGCGGCACAAACGGAATGAAATATTTCGTTAGGCTGCAACGTTTTTCGCAATTACGCTGACACTAACATCATTTTGCATTCGCGTTTCAACTATTTTTGTTTTCTTACATCCATTGAACGCTTCTCTTTTGTCTGTGGACTTTACCCGTTTTGTTTTTCGTTGAAAATTCGCACGCGTAACGTAATTTTCGTTTAATTTCCCTCGCTCTTAGTTTAACTAATTTTCACTCTCGACAATGCGGAAGGAAGCAAGGTGTCTATCGCGTTGTTTGTCTCAGGGTCTTCTCCTCGACGACGCCAAGAGTCTCGGCAACATTATGCGCCTGGCGGGTTGCCGTAATTTCGCTCACTTATCAAAACGAAAATTGCACAAATTGCACACGAATGCAAAATGCCGGAGCGCGCGCGCGCGCATCCACCATTCTCTCTAATCATAGATAATGAAACTATTTCAATTAAATTGATTTCGTGCAGACTTTGCAATGCCGACGACGACCCCGACCGACACTCACGACGACGACTACGTTTAATAGGAATAGTTCGTTGCGTCTGAGGTCAATGCGACGTGATTACAGGGATGATAAATTTTCTCCAACGAAAAAAAAATAGAAAAACATTGAAGAAAACACAACTGAAGTGTATTAAAGTCGATTTACATTTTCTATCGGTTTATTAAGCGAATTAACTAACCGGTGGAGCATTTCAACTGCATGTTTCATGCTTGTTTTGTATTTGGAGCGCGTTGAAAGTTGGACACAAAGGGAAAAAGTTTGCGCGCTCCCAGGCGCAAGAAAAACGCGAGGTAATCGCGTGCAAGTTTCGCTTGGAAATCACTTTACTGAAAGCATAACGTGCATCGTTCGCTCGCACCTCACGCTCGCTTCCATCACCAGTCCAATTATTGCATCGAATATATTTCAGTTGCAAGTTGCGAGCGAGCGAGTTGAACAGTTTACTCGGCTGGCGGCAGCGGCGGCGGCGCGCTGCGTTGTGCACCGCACTCGGGGTAATTTATTTAAAGAAAAACATGTAAGAACATGCAGTTGAGTGATTGTCTGTGCGCCAACGCGCCTCGGGCACTTCCCAGGCTGGGGGTGGGTGTGCAAGCTCATGACCTTATTTCTTATTTTGCATTGTGTGCTTTTATTTATGTCAGCCAGATGACGACAGTGATGATGTATGCAATTGACGGGAATAAATCACCGAAAAAAAACACTTTTGTTTTATTTTTAAAACAAAAAAACATGATTTTGGGTACATTTTAACGATTTAATCAAAACTGGTGCGTTTTATCAAAAAAAGTTATTAAAATAAATTGTTGCCAGTAAAATTCCCTACAATTTTGTTATAAACATTTTTTTGTATCTCAATTACAAATTATAGTTTTTGGGCTTTAAACATCAAAATTTACACAATTTTTTTTTAAATTTTGATTCAAAAAAATTTGTTTCATTGAAAAACTAGTGTTAATAATTAAAATATCAAAAAATGTTTATAATAAAAGTTGTAGATAATGAAGTAACCTATAAAAAATGTTAGTAACTTTTTTTGATAGAACGCACCAGTTTAGTAGAAATTGTAACAATCCAACTTGAAATGTTTTATATTAAAACTCGTGTGCCGCTAGCGTGGTAATTTTTTTCGTTATCGTATTTTGTTGCTAAAGTTTCGTCAAAGTTGTGTTGTCATACTTAGTATCTTTCTTGCAGGATTGTGTGTCACACACATCTACGAGTTTGGCAGGCTGGCAGGAGGAGCGGCGCGGAAATTCCGAGCTTTTAATCTTGCGCGCACGTTCAAGTTCGTTACTCGTTTGTTCTTCGCGAAACAATGCGCTTGCCGCCGCGCGCAACGCCGTGATTAGGAACAATGCTCGCACGTAAAAGCCGCATAAAGAGCATAAGGAACGCGCAAACTGCCTCCGAGAGGAAGCTTCCGAGCCTGAGTAAGAAATAAGAAGAATTCGTGCACGACGACGCCGGCGACGGGCTTTTATTAAAACGTCGGTGGGTTGATGAAGTATACGTCGAGATTTCTTCGGCTTGAAGCAAGCGCGTATCATGAGCCATGCGTCGCATCAAAGGACTTTGGTTCTACGTTTCAGGTATTTTCACAAAACCGAAATCTCTCAGACGAGAAGATGAGAATCTGGCACGGAAAACAAAAAAAATGCAGCACAAAGTTTTGCTTAATTACTTGTCACAAAAGCGGAAAATCGGAAACATCATAATCAACAACAAAATACAAACTAACTGACAATATAAAAAATTTATTGATAAAATTGAGGTTTTGGTTTGCAGGAGAGTTTGCACAATTGACAATGTCAACGAATAAAAATTGCAAATCCGCGTTCGAATTCGATGAAAACTAAATTGAAAATGGCAGATGGAAAAGCCGGAATAAAACAAAACAGTAATTTAAAACATAACTGGGAAAAAAAATTAAAGTTTGTAATAATAGATGGTGTTGGAAATGGCGTGCAACGCTCGAACGCTTACGATAATTAACAAATCAGTGATAAACTTAGACGCGCTGAATATAAATTGGAAACACGACCGATAAAAGAGTAGTAAAATCAGGGGGAAAGGGGAGACGAAATAGAGAACGCCCGCCGGATACATGCGAGATCCAGCCGGGGGGAGATTTTCCGTTTGTTTTAAACCAAAACCGGAATTTGTGCATGAATTGGAGCACAAAACCGCAGCAACAAGCGCAGCGCCACCGGAGGTGAAATTTTCGAACGCGAGGGCGAATAATAAGTTTCGCAGATTGAAATTTCCTGTCGCAATTAAATTGGAATTTACAGTATATAACGAGCATGCTTCTCTCGCTGGCGCCGGACAATTCGCGCGCGAGGAAATTGAAAACATTATATTGGATATCGACGCGGAACGACGACGCCGAAAAATATTCCGCAAACAATTTCGGACGTGCAGTCGAACAATTTCAATGTTTAAAGCGTTTAATCGTACATTTTGTACGTTTACGCGCTGATGGGGGCGGCAAGGGGTATGAGTTTGGTATTGAAGCGGCAGGAACAGGTTAAAGTTAGTTAATGAGTTCAATTGAAATTTTGGATTAGATTTTAATTCGGGTTGTACTGTCATGTTAACAAATTTTGACATTAGGTAATTTTGGACGCGCTTTGTGTTTTGGGGTGATTTCAGCCTAATCGGGGCGTTGTATCAAAAAATATTACTAAAATTTTTTGTAGGTTAGGAAATTATCTACAACTTTTATTAAAACCATTTTTTAATAATATCATTCCTAACCTTACTTTTTTGACGTTAAAGTGCCAAACATTTAAAAAATCTTCAGAAATTTACTTAAAATCTACATGTTCCTACATAATCCAATCTGAAATGTTATTTTAGAGCATATAATATACACTAGTAACAGTTACTATTTGTATATTATGCACACTCGGGTTGGCGGCAGCGATTAGACGCTAGCTGCATAGCCGCCGCCGTCGCCGGAGCGGAAAGTCCGAAATTCGGACGCCGTTGGCAGTTATCGTTGTCTGGCCGCGAGAATTCCAGATACGACATGTCGAGTGTATTAGAGATGGCAGATAATGTTAGCTAAAGAGAATGGGGGGAGAATAGCAAGCCGACCGGCCATGATCATTTCGAGATATATGCACACAGACAAACGCCACCGCCGCCGCCTTGGAGTGTCCACAACACTTGTGACGCCGGCGGCGTTTGTCGCAAACCCAATCAGACTCATTCCCACCCTTGACGTAATAATTTAAATCAAGACAACGGATCGTTACAAATAACAATAACAAACTTACTAGACAACATTTTTCAAATATTTTGAGGTTATTTTAGGAAAACAACAATTCGGGGGTTGTTTTTGATAACAGGGTAAAGGTAAAGGTAAAGAGAAGGTGTGATGGTTACTAGATTTACGTTACCAGTTATGCGTGGTGGTAATTAGTACTACGCACGATTCAAATCGCTTAATGCGCCAGGGAATTACAAACGTCAATTCATTCCACAGCGGGATGACGAGGATTTTATCAGTGTGAGTTAAAATGACGTATCTGACGTTCACAACCCGATTTACAACATAACAAATTGTACCTCTACAACCCTACACTGTCAAATAGGTTTAATGTTGGTTGTAAACTTGGTTGCCTACCTTAAACACTACACTAAAAAAATAGGTGGCAAGAAATAAATTTCAATTAAATATCTGATAAAATGATAAAATCGAGGCAACAATTTAAGAGGTTTCAACTCCTCATCCTCAGCAAGTCCTTCATCCTTCATCCTTCTCACAGACTCTAGGACGTTCAGGAGGGTAGTTATAAATCTAAAAGCTGCCTTTGACATCTGGGGACGGCCACTTCCAGCCCAGCCAGCCGACTTTCCCAGCATATATGACAAGTCATACTTGAGATATAGTAAATTACTCGGAGCAGATTAGACGTGAAGTATAGTTTTGTTATATATCTCTTCATCCCGCGCGCACCGTCGTGACGTGGGGGACACCCGCCAACCATCTAAATAGAAGTCTCCTGGCGGGCAGTTTCACGTCCCACGTCATTATAACTTTCTACGACCGGGAGCTGAAGCTTTGGCGCACAAAAACGAGTTCAGATGCGGCGGCAGCATTTAGATTTTGGGCCTGAAAACCTACATTTGCACTGCTAGACGCGTCACTATCTTCTTATATACGGAAAGAGCTAGAGCTAGGTTTTAAACAGAAATTCAGACATTCACTAGTTCAACGCGTTTGGGGTGGTTTTTCCCATCCGTAGATTTATATTACGGCCTCTTGTAATAAAGTCGTAATCGAGGCGAGCGCGCTTTTACCGACTCGAGTGAATCGCGCAGGCAACCCTCAGACATTTATCTTTGGACCACATATATGTAGTATCTTATATTAGCTTTAATACCCTCGCATTTTAGCTGATACAATTTTATTTAAAAACATTTTAAAAATTTTATAATTTTATTCGAGCGTTTTTATGTTAGATTGGTACAAAAACATCAAAAATTAGGGTTGAAAATAGAAAAATCAAAAAAATTTTGCAATAGACGATATGTAGAATTTCATAACCTACAAAATATCCTAATAAATATTTTTCTAAAACGCACCCCTTGTGCTAAAATCACTAAAATGCCATAAAATTAAAACCAACAACAAAACTTTTCACATTTTGTCTAATTTTCAACCCTTTAACCAGAAACTAAATATTAATTTAATCATTACCCCCTGAAATATATACAGGGTGTTTATATTTAACCAAAAATTCTATATACCATCCATATTTTTTTATATTTATTATTATTTGTAATATACTTTATGTATTTTGTTTTATATTACTTTTTGACGTCTATAACCATCCCTAACCTCCAAAAATGAGTGGTAAATGCGTGCGAATCCACTCTAAGGGTGACTTTCATTCCGTCGACTCTCAAAAATCATATGAAAAATGAAGTTTCACCTCACGCTGTAAACGCAGTGTGAAACAAAATGAAATAAAATAAAGTCGACCACCTTCTTGCAGCGCAAGCACACAATGTTAAGGGTGAGAAAATATATTTATATACACGCGAAGAGATGAGATGAGATGAGAATAAGAGTGGAAGGTGAAGCAGCATATATAATAAATATAATCGTAAAAGTGAATTTTCGAGTTTTTACGTTCTTACGCCTTTACGGCTTTTGTGGCGACGAACTTTTCCATTAGATTTTACAATCGAATTTTATATTAACAGATTACACGATATTTCTTTTATCATCTTCGTTTCTTTGTTTTTGATTACTGTATTTTTTAATTAAAAATATTTTGTACTATAGGCAACACGTATTACATTAACCATGTTAAATTGGTTGCCTATATTTGGTGGTTTTAAATTACAAATTACAAAAGCATGACGACAAATTTAACCTCCCCCACATAAATTTGAGTTTTACCTCAAAGTAAAAGTAAACGTTCAATAATTCGTTGTTGGAAAATGTCCGAAATTCTCTTGTACGTCAGCGTTTTAATAAATATTAATGAACGGCGCATACCTCCTCGTTTTGGTTGATAATTTTGGCTTAACTCAAAAGACTCTTTAATGCCGAACGCGTGTACGCCGCGAATGTCATGATTAAATTTAATATTTAATTACAAATCTGATTCTTTTGTCGTGTGCCACCCAAAAACGTTTTGCGCGGAAACAAAACATGATTATAAGAATTTAATTTAAAATTTTTAGAAAGTTTTGTTTGTTATTAATATTTTTTACTTTTGGGAGAGGGGGTAAGAGGTAAGGGGTAAGGGGTGAAAGCATTATTTTGGGTTATTTCGGGTTTTAAAGTTAAAGATTTTTTGTTTAGTTGAAAAATGTTGGCTTAGTTGCAAAATTTGGCAAACCCTCAAGTCGTAAGTCTTCGTCGTGAGAAGCCACGACACATTTAAATAACAAATTCATCCAAATGAACTCACGGGGTGCGGTGCACCACCACCGGAAACGAATGAAATCCATCGTTTTAAAGCGCGACGTGTATGTGTGTGGTTTACCCGCAGAAAAAGATTTGCATGACTTACCGTATCTGAATGAAATCCCGGTATTGGCGACGTTCATCCCTCGCTGCAGACGCACGACGACACCCTCATTGTTTAGTTCTCAAAATTTAACTGTAACAGGAAGAAAGATTTATTATAGAAAATCAGATTTTGACACATAAAAAAGTATACCTAAGTTTGTTTTGAACATTTTTTTTCTTGAAAGTTTTACTAATTTGTTTATAACTTTTACAATTTTCACAACAAAATAATTTTCTCATCGTTAGTTTAAAGATTATTAAATTCTTCACAAAATATTTTAGTAATATTTTTTGCTTAAATTAATATTTGTTTATGTTTTGAGCTTGTAAAGTCAAGCAAAGTTTTTACAAATTTAAAAAAATACAATTATGCAATTTTTTACTAATTTGTCAATAATTTCTACAGTTTTTAACAAAAATTAATTATTTTAACGTTAATAAAAAGATTATTAAATTTTCTACCAAAAATGTTAGTAACTATTTTTAATCAAAACAGTTTTTAATTAATTTTTTGACGTTTAAAGTTTAGTTATCCTCAAAAAAGTGTTTTTTGACTAATATTCTTAAAAAAATTTATAATATAATAAAATAATTTATTGCATCAAATATTAAATATTGTTAAATATTTCTTAACTATTTAGAATATTTTGTAACATCTTACAACATTTATTTTATTACTATACGTGAAATATTTATATTTTCTTGAAAATATTAAAACTTTAAAATGTAGGCAACACACAGAGCACAAACGCATCGAATTGGTGTTCGAAACGCAACAAACTAAAATGAAAACTTGATCGTAAAACGAAGCTGCGGAAAATTTAAATGTAAGTAGGTACTTGCTAGTAGAATGTTTAAAAAACGAGGTGCATCTTTTGCGCGCTCGAATCGATATTCCGCATAATTCACTCGTGAATACATGAAAGTTTTATAAATGTAATTTAAGAAACTTTATGAAATGACAAGACGATTAAATATTTATAACGTTTTCTTATTTAAAAAAAATTAAAAATTAATTTCATTAATAAATAATTTGATTCAAAAATTAATATTTAAAAAAAAAGTCAAATAACGAAGAGAATTTGATTTAAAACTTCAAAAAATTACCAAATTGTCATCTAAAACCGTTTGAAATGGTTCGCAATCCCACCAAACGCAAAGTCAGCAACTTTATCCAAACCGCCCCCGGATTTTCCGACGCAAAACATACGCTTCTTTAACATGCTCATACAGAACTCTTAGAGAATTTAAAACGTTTCTGCGATTCTTAAAACTAACTTCTTGAAATACCCGCGTTTGCGTTTGCGCGCATTCCGCTGCCGACGAAACGAAGCGGGCGCACATACCGGAGGCAAACCGCCAAAAGCATCCAAAGATATTCCGTACATTTATACATTTTCAACCAAAACCCTCACATTTACAGCATTGGTATTTTTCTGTTCATTCCATACCAGTAGTACTCGTTATGTTATTTTTCTCGTGATTTTTCTATTTCTGTCTGTCTGTTGAGGTTTGGGGTTGTGCTAAGGGTTAGTGCTGTGTGCAAGAAGCAATGCAGCAAAGAACCAAAGCAATGGTAAAAATTTACTTGCCCCCAAACGAAGCAGTTCGGCTCTTTTCGTCATTTTATCGTCGTTTTGTTATTTCTTTTTTATCTTACATCTGCTGTGTGCCCGGCTCCTCCACCATCCGCGGATTAAAGATAAAATTACTCCGTTTTTTATTGCCTTACCAGTGTTGCTACAAGGCACTTAAGTCGTATGCTTGCAGAGCGAGCGGAAAGATTTCGAGGAGGGAGGGTTATTTCAAGATTGTGGCCGGAGTAAAGAAATCTCTATCTATTATGACGAATGAAATAAAACTTCTTGTTCCGATTCATTCGCCAAAGCCCACAAAAGCTAGGAGGATTTTGGTGTTTTACTGTCGTCGGTTATTTTACCCCTATATTGGGTTTTAATTGATTTAGTTTTTTACTAGATTTGATTTTTGTAATAAATTTTTTTTAGGTTTTATGATTACTTTTTTTGTTTTTCCGAAAAAAAAAGATGAAATATTAATTTCTCAAAAAAATTTTACTAAAATATTTTGTAGTGTATTTAATAAACTATATTTTGGTTTAAAAATTATTAATTTATAATTAAAATTGTAGGAATTATCCACAAATTTGTAAAATATTTTATAAAATTATTTTTTAAATTGTATAAATATCACAATTAACTTCATTTAATTGTATTTTCTGCTGATAAATGCACAATACAATTATTATAAAACATTGCTCTACTCTCTCCGGAGTTATTTGCATTAAATAATTACTTATAAACAATAAAACATTTGAGTAAATTAAGAAAAACAAGCGCATTTAGTAAAAATTGTGAATAACTGAGTACAAACATGAATATGTTCATTTATTTTGCGCCCTAGTTACAGAACCACCTCTGGCCGCCTCTCCAGTGTGTGTTTGGTGGTCGGGCGTAAGTAAAGCGAGGCGGTTGTGTTCGCCGCCTCCAACGTTTCCGGCGCCCGTCTCCGCGCACGGTTTACGAGCACCGCTCTCCTCGATCGCCGTTTCAAATATGCGCATATGTATTCTAAATGTATGTGCTCAAACGATGCCATCCCCCACACCAACGACAACCACCCCACTCGGTGAATTCCGCACTAAAATTTTAATAAGCAATCATTTTTTCGTCGGCACTCGGTTTTATGGCGCTTCCGGTACCGGCGCGTAAACACATTATTCGTTTTGGGGTGAAAACTGTGCCCTTACAAACTTCAAATCAAATATTTAATTCTTCCAAACTAAGGGTGAGTTGGAGAGTCTTAATTTTTTTTAATTCCTAAGTTCTTAATAAATAAATATAATTTCTTAGTATTTTCAGTGTGGAATTGTCAAATTACGAATGGGGATGTTTGTCTTACGTCATTAGCATGAAATTATTTAGTTCGTACACATAATTACAAGGGTTTCGAAAATCGCGTAATCTAATCGCACACAACCACCGCCACCGATAAAATAATTGTGGTTTACGTACGTCGAGTCGCGCACATTCTTAGCAAGTCAGCAGCAAAGATTTAATCTCTAATTACAATTATTATGTGAAATTGTGTGTCATTTAAAAGGCGGTCACAAGTCACAAGCAGTCGACTGCCGACACGAACTTTCCAACTTTCTTCGCGTTTCGCATTTACGTTTGAATGCAAAGCGAGGCTGGTAAACACTAAATAATTATACATTTTTCACCCCTTCATCCACTACGACTAAAACAAAGACTTACAAAGACTACTAAGTCTAAAACAACATCAAAACATCAAAAAAAAAATTTTGAATTTCAGCTTCATCATCACTTTTACCATTTAAACCCGGCGCCTTCACCATGATCACTGTTTTATACACTCATTACCGCCCAACTCGCCCATCCAATTCCAACTCAACAAAAACAACATAAAATAAAATTCACAACTAAAACTAAAAATTATAAATAAAAAAAATTTACACTAAATTTTAACCGAATAAAATATGTATTGTCGTTTTTCAGGTTTAATTTACATCAAGTACACGACAATACCAACGAAAAATTTTAATATTTCCCAATGTAACTTAAATTTATTTTTTTATTTTTTTGTTATTTCATCCACAACAATTAGAATTTAATTTTTTTAAGATTACTAAGTATAAAACACCCCTAAGAGACAAACATTTTCTGATTTTTTTATATTGTGTTATTTTTGTAAAATCTTTCTAAGTATTTTAACGTGTTTGAACGCTTCAATTGCTCGTCCGTTCAACTGCGTTCAAGATTTAGTTGGTTTGGGGGATGAATTCGGGCGTTCGAATGTTCGAAGCGGTGAGATGTAAAAGCCTGGTGCGTACGCCGAGTAAAGTTACGAGAGTGTATAGGCTCGTGGATTGCGTTTATGGTATTGCGCCAGATTGTACGCGACGTGGCGGCGCACGAATGATGATTTGGATATTTGGTACGTGACTAGGAATAAAATTTGCAAATATTGCTGTGCTGTGTGTTATTGCGCTCATCACAATCGCAGTTTACTCGTGTCTTATGGGGATTTGTATGTGAGGGGGTAAGTGCAAAGTGTAAAGTTTCTCCACAATTTGCGGAAGCAAGTTAAATAACTTTAGTTTGTGGGATATCTATTTGAATCTGTTTACTTGAACAACTACACTGCGTGGTTTGAATATATTAAAAAAATAAAATACAATACTTGTAAATGCAGGCGTTTTTGTAGTTTAAGGGTTAAAAAATGGTTAGGGTTAGTGATTTAAAATAATTGTTTAAAAGTAGAGCATAGAAAATTTAATTGGCTATTAATTAACGTTGAAAATTTTAAGTTTCAAAAAAATTTGTAAAAGTTATTTAGAAATTAGTAAAAAGTTGCGTACAGGTAATTTTTTTTTTATGTTAAAACAACACTATTTTTATTTATTTATTTCTTTGTTTATTTATTTATTCTAAATGTCAATACCTGTTCGTATTGTATTCCAAAATCGAAAAAACGAAATCGGTTCCAGACTCAATTAGTTATTTATAGCTTCTGTTTGGTTTTCCGTTTAGCAAACTAAAGTATCGAAAGAAGAAGCACCACTAAGCGGCTCTGCGCGCACCGTACCACCCCGGAGGCTTTCACTAAACGCGGCCAATATTTTCCATTTACATTTGTTTCATCGCCCCCTGCGCCATTCCTAGCTGACTGCTTTACTATTATCTCTCGGAACGTATAACCCGGCGCCTTCACCATCATCACACTTTGGCACGCGCATTAACACATCACTCGCACATCCTATCCCTATTCAATCTCAACAACATAGTATAATATTTACGACCAAAACAAAAAAATAAAAATCCAAAATGTTAACCCCAATTCTAACCTGAATAAAAATAAGTATTGTCGTTTTGTCGGTTTGAATTACATTAAACACACGACAATACCAATGCGAAAAGTTAACATTTCTCAATGTAAATTTAAAAAAAAAATTAAAAATTTAAAGTATAAAACTTTTCTAAAAAGAAATTGTTTATGTTGATGGAATTGGGTGATCGAGACTCGGAAAACTCATTTAGTTATATACCGCGCACGAAACTACATACACAACATAACCTATAAACTTACTACCCCCGCAAACGAGTGTGTGATGTGACTTGGGTGTGTGTATATAGCGTAGAGAAATCTAAACACGCCAACATCGTAATTTCATCTAATGCATAAAGTTTACCCGTTTGATGGATGCCGGGGAATGCCGACGCGTTCGGAATGCTGCGTGTGCGATTGTGCAAACGCGAAATCTGCACAAATATTCAAATTGCATTCATTTTACGCTTGAATATAATAATACAATTAACGTAAACATATTCCCTGAATTGTGTGGTGTGTATGTGCGGGCGAGGGCAACCGGGAACGATCCAAACCCAATGTTGATTTATGCAAATTTTGTTTTCGTTTTTGGAAAACACATTTGCGAAAATTATTCCAATCGATTTTTTTAATAAGTACATTATACTAAACGTAGTTTCTCATTAATTATTTATTGTTCATTATTTTTAGTAATAAAATTAATATTTTAAAATTTGAATCAAAAAAGTATTGTCACCTTGCCGTGTGTAGTTAACATTAAATCCACGACAATACCAATAGTATATTTACATTTTTTTGGTTGAAAACATAAAAAAATAAAGGTTTAATAGAGGATTTAAAATTGTATTGTGTAAATCCTCGTTTTTACGACACATTTCCAGCGCTTGTTTACTTCAGTGTAAATTACGCGCCTGCCCAACTCGTTGGCGTTGGCGCACGCGCACATTAGCAAGTAGCCAACATTTTTCTCACTCGTAAATTATAAATTTATTGCATCTGGGCGTGCAGCCGCCGTTCAGAGAGTCCGACAACAACGGGCGTAACTTGCGGAATTTTAAAGAATGCAAATGCTTGACAACTCCATTTACACGCTGCATTCGAATGCAATGCGCACGCAAAGCTATGTTTTAATTATGAGCTTATGAACACGGTTATGACAAAATCCGGACATTCTCGAACCGTTTCCGGTATTTTTTCCTTGTTATTTTCAAGACTTGCACGGTTTTTTCTTTTATTTCGCAAAAATTTTTTTGAGTTTTTTTACTTTTAACGCTTATTTTCTTTGTTACGTTTGTTACGTTTGTTTTCTTTTATTTCTGGGGTACTCTGGCGCTTCCTTCCTCTTTAGTGCACAACTTGAACATCCAACAGATGCGTCAGAATCATCGCCAGCTTTCAAGCTTCACCACCTTACTGGTCTTTACTTTTTCATTATTTGCTTTAGTTGCTTGCATTGCTCCCCATTGCTTCAATTCCTTTGCGTTTGCACATAACCTTCAAGAGTCTTGAAGAAATGAAGCAAGGCACCACACCCCCGCAGGCCAGGCGGCTTGAAACGCTTCAGGCCTTTCTAGCTTTTCCTAACCATCAGCTTTTGGTCCGAACGTGTAGCGCGGCACGTTTCGTACTCGACGTTTTTCCGCTTTTACTCATTCCGTACTTTGGATACCAGTGACGCGTGTGGTGTTGCGAATGTTTGAGATTGTGTGAGCGCGCACAGGGTTCTTAGAAAATGATTAATGCGATTTTTCGAAATCCTTTAACGTGCGCCGTCCGGCACCAAAGCCGAAAAAGTCGGCGCCGTGTAGCGGTCTCGAGTCCTTAGACCGTTGTGTTCGCGTCTTTCGAGCAACTAGAGATTGCCGAACGGCGGCGGCGCCGAAATGAAGGATGCTGTGTTCCGTGCATCGCGGCATCATTTAGTGTGGAGGGAAATAAAAAATGAACACACTGCGAAGAAAGCAGCAAGCACAAACTCGAGAACGAAGCGGAAAAGAAAAGAAAAGTTAGTGAAGCGTGGCGCGCAAACTTTCTTTTGCTAGTGAGGAAAAAATGTTATTAATGAAATTTTGAGTGTGGTCGAGTGTAAAGGAAGCGTGCCGTCTTAGGGGACGATTATAATTAAATTTGTTGTCATTAATCCACAAAAAATCGTGACTTTTAAAAAATTTACGATTTTTAAGTCATTTTTTACGTTTTACTGTGATTTTTCACGGATTTTCTGCATTTTTCACAAAAAGTTTAAAAAGAATCGATGCGTTGTTTCATTAGGATCAACTTTTGTTATAAACATTTTTTGATATTATTATTAGAAATATTTATTTTTTTTAGTTTTATGCTAGAAAACACATTAAATCATTAAAATGATTTTTCATAGTTTTTTAAAGTTTTAACATAACAGGTGCGTTCTATCAAAAAATGTTATTAAACTAAAATATAGAGAATTTAATTCTAAATAACATTTGTTATAAACATTTTTTGATATTGTTAAGAAAAACCTAAATTTTTAATGTTTTCATACCAAAAAGCAAGAAAATAACCAACAAAAAAAACTTGTTTTTCAAGATATTTTCTTAATTTAAACAAAATCTATACACTTCATCAAAAAATGTTTATAACAAAAAATGTTTGTTATTAAATTATCAATTTCTTTTGTTAAAACAATTTTTTGAAATTACAATTCTAAATAGAATTCTTAAGGCTTAAACTCAACTATTCATCAAAATAATTCTAATTTTTTACCTGCTCGACCCTTTTTGACCCTTTTTTTACCCTTGTTTCAACTTTTTTCTACCTGCGCTCTGCTTTAAACTTATTACAAGTTAAAAACGCGTAAATCCCAACATACAAAAATAGAAATCCTTATAAAAACCAAAAGTTACAAGTCATTACGTGACAATATCTTCGGTAACTCATCGTTCCTTACATCCATTATAGTATTTATTGAGCCCTACAAAGTAATACAAAGTATTACAGAGAATAAAAGAACAAAGAACAAGAAGCGTAGACAATCAATCATTTGCTGGCGATTAAGGTCGACAGCAGCGAGTGTCACTCCAATGCGTACGAAAGGATTTGATCACAATGATCACAGAAAAATGCACATATTTTCCCTGACGTCTCAACTTAACAATTTCTTTGTCTTTGTCGCGCCAAAGCAAAGAAAAACTCATTTCTTAATAAATCAATTGACTATATGACATAACCGCGACTATATCTGATTGTCATTAGTTAAATTAAAAAATTTGTGAGACAATTACTTCATTTTTTTCTGACCTACAAAAAATGACTAACCTATAATTTTTTATTCGAATTTTTAAGTAAAAAAACTTAATTAATGCTTGTAAGACTTTTGTACTTGTAATTTAGTTAATAAATAACGTCGTTTTGCGTTTGTTGTGAAAAGTGACACGCCTACTTTAGGTCAGCAGTTAAATTCTCGAATATAATCGCTGTACGCCCCCCACAAAAAAGGTTTACGCATTCGAGGGTGGATGCAAGGGTAGGAAAGGTGGTTTGTTATGTTGTATTATTTTTTTTAGTTTTTTTGTTGTTGTAGCAACGTGTAGTTTTTGTTTTATTTTTATTGCGGACGTTTTAAACAGCACATTTCCGAATATAAACAAAAATTGTTTGTACTTGTCGTTTTGTCGTTGGGGAAAAATTTGTTATTGCCATAGAACTCGAATTACGTACGCTGTTTGTTATGAAACGCAATAAAATGGTGTGCGTTAAAATTGTCAGCCGTTTTGCACTTAACGCTTTTATGTTATTCTGCGTTTTATTATTTTTTTAATCACAAAATATTATCGCACTTCCTGCAGCCCAGAGACACGAATGCGAGCGCAAACAATTGTTGGTTTAATTGGTATTTATATTACTGTTTAATATGTAGCTGAACAATATTTTGTTTTATTGAAATTTTAACTTTCATATTTCTATTCATATTGTTATTAAAAATAGTTGATAATTTTTTTTATGGAACAACATTTATTTTATTTTTGATTTTGTACGTTGAACTTGCGTTAAAACAGTAGAAAACTAGTATTATTTATAATAAAATCAAAATTGTTTATAACAATTAATATTCGTTGGTTAATACTAAATATTTTTGACTAAAATGATTTTTTGCAATTGTTACGGTTTTTATAATATTTAACAAAATAAAACAAAAAGCAAAAATTTCATGCTAGAATTTTCAATGTTTTTTACCATAAATTGTAAAAAAACTACGATTTGTAATAATAATATCAAAAAATGTTTATAACAAAAGTTGTAGCTAATAACATTACCTACATTTTATGTTAATAACATTTTTTGATAGAAAGCACCAATTTTGCTAAAATCGCAAAATAAAAAACTAAACGCAATACTGAAACAGTAAATTGACCACGATTTTTGACATAAAAACACAAAAAACTAAGATTTCCAATAAAAATATCAAAAATTGTTTATAACAAAAATTGTAGCCAATAACCGAAACTATATTTTACTTTAATAACTTCTTTGAAAAACCTCACTATTTAATCAAAAAACAATAAAAATACAAAAAAACGCAAAAATTTCCTATTCAAATTTTTACGTTTTTTGATCTTAAAACTTAAAAAAAAAATATTAACAACAATTTTTATAAAAATCCATATAAACAATACAATAAACACATAAACTAAGTACTCAAATAAAATAATATCACATTAGTTTATAACGTATTTCCCCTATTTTGTGTTAGTTTTCATCCGACTAGTTTTAAAGGTTTTGTAAAGCTAAAGCTTTGACGCGCTGTACAGAGGGTTGAGGGGAGCAAGTGGGTGGTAAAGTTTGGCGATTTAAAGTTTATAAACTTTTTGACAACGCGCCGGTGAACGCCGTTATATCATCCGAACAAATACGAGCTCGCGATTTGCATAAACCAAACATAAGGCGCGCTCAGGAATCATTTTGATCCTTTTTGATTCGTTCGGTTGTTTATTTGCGAACTTTGCTCCGCACGGTTGGTTCGTAGCGATACCATGCATTTTTCTTTAGGAACATTTTAAACTTTAACTATTCGGATCAGTCAGTGATGTGTCGTTGATGTTATTTGTTTATTTTATTGCGCGCACACCTGCGTTTTATATTTTATGACACAACATGATATCAGCCGATATCGTATGATATGCTATCATTTGAATATCGAAATATAAATATGAATAAAAATAAGAACAAATAAAGTGTTTTGAGGGGATAACAGCGCTCTCAATTTACAATAAATACAAAAACAAAATTTTCCAAGGTTTTTTTCTTTGTTTTTGCTTATATTTTTGAAATTTTCTAAGAACTGGTTGGGTTTATCAAAAAAATTTATTAAGGTTTTTTTTAGGTTAGAATATAAGAAACAACTTTTGTTTAGAGCATTTTTTCATATTTTTATTAGAAATGTAAGTTTTTGAGGTTTAAATGTCATTATATTGTACTGAAAAATGTCCTTTTTTGTTTGTTTTGGTTTAGTTTTTCGTAATTTACAAAGAAATGGTGCGTCTTATCAAAAAATTTTATCAAAATAAAATGTTGTTTATTTAATTCTAAACAACTTTTGTTTAAACAATTATTTAATATTTTTATTATTACTATTAGTTTTTTATGTTTAAACATTAAAAATTTTTAATTTTCGTAAATTTTAACATGATTTATTGCACAAAAACACAAAAAACTAATAAAAAATCACAAATATTAAAAATTGTTTATAACAAATCTGGTAGCTAATAAACTAACCTATATTTTATTTTAGTAACATTTTTTCCTGACATGCACCGGTTTTGAGAAATCCTCCAAAAAGCAAAGTAAAAATTATAAACAGGCATTAAATCAAAATGTTTTTTTGGATAAAAATATAAAAAACTATTATTTCTAATCAAAATTTTAAAAAATTCATCTAACAAAGGTTGTTCACAATTAAACAAGCTACAAATTATTTTAGTAAATTTTTTTGCTAGAATGCACAGATTTTGTTTAAATCACAAAAAACTAAGAACCAAACAAAAAAATTTAAGAAATTTTCAAAATGTTCCAAAATCCATAAAAAAACATCAAAAATATTATTGTAACTAATAATTAATTAATTAATTACTTAACACTTACTATTTTATGTCCTTGTAATAAAAAATAATTAACCTCAAAAACAACCAAAGTCCTTTTTAGTCCTTTCAAGTCCTCAAAACGTTTAAAAACTTCGAAACTTCAAAACCACAAATTTTAAGTATTAAACCAACTTTAGATCAACAGAACCTCAAAATATTTGATAAACAATTTGATTAATATTTTGGATATTAATTAATTTTTTAAATTTACCGCGCGTTTTTTTTTGTCTGTCAAAAACCCCGATGCGTGACTTTTCCTTCGATTGAGGAGAGTAATGGAAGCTCTCGCCGCGTGAAGCAAAAGCGCACTAACGCGCCAACCGACTGGCGTGCGATGCACAAGGGGCGGCCGAGTGTGGTGGCGGCAGCAACGGCGGCGCGTGCGTGCTGCACACGCCGGTATATCCTTTTCGGTGGTCGGAATTCAAAACAAGCGCAAACATATGCCCCCGAGCAGATTCCACGCGGCGGCGGCGGCGGCTAAGATTTTTCATTTCCTTTTTCACACCATTTCAAACCAAAACCAGCAAGAAAACGAGAATGAAAACCAAAACAAACAGAAAAAAACCGAACTTTTGCATTTTTTTTCTTGGTTTTCGTTGTCACCGCCCTCGTCTTATATGTAGGTAGGTATATCTCTGCGCGGATTTAGTTGGGGTACGTGGGGGGCTTAACTAAATAAATTTGTTTGTTGAACGTTCGAAAAAGTGGCTTTTATAACTCGTCCAAATTGGATTTTTTTTGCTATGGATTTAAATTAAATCCGAAACAATTGAAGTTGTGTTTTTATTTCTGGTTGACGTGACACTGCTGCGTTTCTGGTTCATTAAAATTATCGAAATACTATTTTGTGTAATCGAATTTTGGGAAAAAGAAGATCATTTTATTTTATTCCCGATGAATTCGAAATTATTTCCGAAATGTTGTTGCAAACCGCACAAACATCAAAAACCAACAACATTCAATTGATTTAATTGGAATTTTAATTAAAATATAAAATAATGTGCCGAACATACCAAAAGGTTGATATTTACTTTACAAAATTCCATCAATGGATTTAAATATTACACCTAACCTTACTTTAAATCGAGACTTAATTAAAATTTTGATTCCTAGAATTACATTTTCTCGTTTTTTTGGATAAAAACACAAAATACTATGATTTCTAATAAAAATATCAAAAAATGTTTATAACAAAAGTTGTTCCTTATGAACTAATCTACATTTTATGTTAGTAACATTTTTTGATAGAACGCACCAATTTAGCTCAAAATGACAAAAAATGGAAATAGAGACAAAGTGCGACCAATCAAAATTATCACGATTTTTGACACAAAACCACTAAAAACACTTATTTCTTATTAAAATATCAAAAAATGTTCTTAACAAAAGTTGTTCCTTATAAACCAATCTACATTTTATGTTAGTAACATTTTTTGATAAAGCGCACCAATTTTGCTCAAAATAAAAAAAACACAAATATAGTCAAAGTGTAACAGTCAAAATTAGTAAGTTTTTGGAAACAAAAACACAAAAAACTCTAATTTTTAATTAAAATATCAAAAAATATTTGAAACAAAAGTAGTTCCTAATAAACTAATAGTTATTTTATTTTACTAAAATAAAATTTACCCCTAAATATAACTAGAAATCCCCAAAAATATAAAACAAAGTCAACACTACACCGTGTTTCCTGATAAAATTCTATCAAAACTTAATTCCTACCAAAAAAAAACGAAGGAAGTAAAAATCAATTTCCACATTATGCAAATCATATCCAAACCCCTTCAACATTCTCAAAGCTCACACACTTCATGAAGCATTTACGACGTCGGAAATCGTGGTTCGGCTTCAACTTCCGGAAACTAAATCTGCATAGAGAACGCTCTATATACTTTCTACCATCGCTGCTTCGTTATGTAGTCTTAATTATTAATTGCCATCTTTAGTGTTTGGCTAAAGGCGTGCACACACCGCAAGCGACTTTGTGTCGATCACACGATACCTAACCTAACATTTAAGCTAACCTTCTTCTTCGCGTCGCTTCTATTCACTCCACACCCCCGCCACCAAGTGCTAACGGTATATACACACATGTTTATGCCTTCAACCGCCGTCAGGGTTTGTCTATTTGTTATGCAAACATTTTAACGCACCTTCATAATAATCATTTTCAACGCTTTATCAACATAACCCCATAAACACCCAACCAATTCGATTTAACAAACAAAAAACGTAAAAGCAATTTTTTATTAAATTTAATTAATAAACGTATTGGTTTATTTTAGTTTAGTTTAGTAAATATAAAAGTTAAAAAAAAAACAACAAAAAAAATTGGTAGCTTTGCAAAGTATACGTTGAGTATACAGTGGATGCGCCGGGCAATTCCTGTTTTCTGCACGCGTACCGCCATAAAACGTCGTAAAACGTACAACACCGAACCAGACAGATAATAATATTTTATTTAATTAAAATATGTGTGCGTCTAATTGAATATTTCTTGTATTACAATTATAATTCACACAAAAAACGCAAAAAATGCTGTGTGTGTTTTTTTTTTAATTAATTTTTTTTGTTTTTTAGTTTTATCTAATTATTATTATTATATTTGTAATTTAATTATCAATTAAATCCTAGCCAACAAGTCATGATACAGAGTAAAAGATAAATCATTCGTTTTTGGCTAATAAATTATAATTTAATTATGACGTCGTTATAAATCACATGCGGAATTAATGCGCGAGGTAAAGAGGGAATAATGTTAGTTTTAATTGCATTTTATTCAATTGAAAATATTGTTGTGTTCTGTGTGCGCACATACCGAGCGTGTATAATTAATTTGATTAAGTTTCAATATTTAGCTCCGCATCGCATCGGATCGCGTTTTAGGCCTATATTCATATATAATATGCAATCAATCGTATTGATATCAATACAATTCGTTCATTGCTTCATTGACATTGAGTCAATGGAGTAACGGCGCGAGTAAATAATGCACATGTACGGTCAATAATTAAATATAAATTTAAATTTATATTTCAAGATTAATTGCGTTTTGTTAAATGTTTTTATTAATTTATTGATTTGTAAAAATAGAAACATAAACAATAATTTGCTTTTGTTCGTTTTTATTTGTTTGGTTTTTGTTATTTTGTATAAACTGAGGTTATGTTATGTGTGTGGATTGTACGCATGCGCATTGGACTTGTCACACTACATACCGTGCAGCGCGACGATAACGAATTAAATCCTCTTAATTTTAATAAAACGCCGACAATTACTCAACGACATGAATAAATTCGCATAGCTTTATAGAGTTTAACGCTTTTGGTGAGGCTTTTCAACCTATTTTTTTTTGTTGAAGCATAACATTGCATTTTATCTACCGCAAACCATAAAACCACAGGAATTTGTAACTAGAATTAATCGAATTATATATATTTAGGGATTACTATTTAAAAAATTAGTTTAAAGTACGAAAATTACGAAATATTAATAAAAATCGCAAAATGTATATGAAAATTAATGTAAAAATTTGTTCTTTGTTTACTTTTTGGCGTTTTACGTAAAACTGGTGCGTTCTATCAAAAAATTTCATTAGAATAATTTGTTGGTAATTTAATGTTGAACAGTTTTTGTTTAGATGATTTTTTTAAATTTTAATTTTTATAGTAGTTATTTGTTTTTAAAGATTTAAATAATTAAAATTATGGTCATGTTAACGTAATTTATTGCACAAAAACACTAAAAACTAATAGAAAAATTATAATTAACAAAATTGTTTATAACAAAAGTTGTAGCTAATTAACTAACCTACAAATTATTTTAGTAAAATTTTTTGATACAACCTACCAGTTTTGCACAAAATGGATAAAAAGAAAATATAAACAAAATTAAAAACAGTCAATATTACCGCGTTTTTTTTCTACAAAAACACAAATAACTATCATTTCTAATTAAAATATCAAAAAATTGTTATAACAAAAGTTGTTCCTTATAAACTGATCTACATTTTATCTTAGTAAATTTTTTTGATAAAACGCACCGGTTTTGCGCAAATCTTAAAAAACAAACACATAAAACTAAAATAATGCAAAAAAAAATACTGAAAATATAAATAAAAAACAAAACAACCAAATAAAAAGTTTAAATTACATAAACAAATAAAAATTATAAACAAAATAAAAAGAACTGAATATAACTAAGTTATTTTTAGTAATATTTCACTAAAAACTCTCTTTTTTTGCGTGTATGGAAATAAATCAAATTCAAAAATCAGTTAGCATCCTCAATACTCGTACGTTCTGAACCGCCGCCCCATTTCCGTATATGAATTTATTCCTGCGAGTCTTTGGTCGAATGATAGCACACCCGCGAGGCCGAATTCCATCGCGTTCTGCATGGCATGCAGAAGAGGAAAAATCGCCGACGCAAAACGTGTATGATGATAAAGAAAAAAACGAAATTCGCGCGCGCGCGAGTCCTATTGTGTGAGCTTGGCGCTGTCGCGGGCGGCTCGTGCTCCTCTACGTGCCAGGGAAATATCTCGTCTTCGATGCGCGCAAGAACCGAGTATGCATAGCACATGCCGAAAGATATTATTGAATATGCGAAATGTCCTCCGAACGCGAACGCATTTGCAATTCCCATAAGCACTTCATATTTCACGCGCGGTATTTTCAATATGACGCACACTGTTGCTACCCAATGACTGCCCCCAGCAATGTACCTGGTTGCCAACTTGGTTGCAACAAAATGCAATCCAGATCTAACAAAACCGCAAAGGCAAAAAATCAAAATATACCAAGAAACTAAAATTTTCATCTAACGCCATCTATCGGTTGTTAGCTTTAAACGTAAAACCTTGTAATAACTATAACTGTTTGTTTGTTTTAATTGTATGTGTTACAAAAAAACAACCCCCTTGGTATTAGGTACGTAGAAACATTTTGTAGATTGTCCAATTTGTTTATTTTTTTTACATTTTTCCACCCTGTTTTGTGTAAATGTGTAGAAATGTGTAGATGTGTAGATACATTATAACCACAATGTTTATCGGTGAACACAAAAAAGCAACATTCACCAATATTTGTTTGAATGTGCGCCGCGCCGATACCTGTTCGGTCGTTTTTTCGCTGTTTTTCAATAAATATCAACCGAGCCGGTGGATGCGCCGGGCTCTCACACCGGGGACCGGACTAATGGCTTTAAACGCTCGTAAATTACGCAACGTGCACGTGCGTTTGATGTTTTACGCCGCTTTTTGGGCGAACCACGCGGTTTGACGTATTGAAGAATTGTCTTAGTCGAATCACAATGGCGCTATAATCGACCGCGCATATAAATTTCACCGGAACATTTTCAAGTACCCAATTAGTTAAATTGTTGAATTACCCAACTCTGGGTTATTTGTATTTCAAGCATTTCAAGGGTTAAAAAGTTAACTAACTAGAAAAAAATAAAATATAATTTTTTTAAAAGTTTGTGCAAGAAAATAACTAGGGGTAGAATGTGGGGGTGTAAAAAGTGTAAAAGGTAAGGAAAAGAAAGTGTTATTTTGATTTGTAGCCGGTGAAAGCCAATATATTTCACGTCCGGATAACTTTATTTGTGGATTTTGAAAGCATGCTCAACTTTGTGGTTGGGTTTGCAAATAAACATATACGAGGTTGTGGGGTTGAAAAGAAAGAGGTGTTTAGACCCTTAGACTAGAAGAAACAAAAGAAAGTTTAACTTTAAGGAGGTTGTAAAAGTTATACGCGTTTAAAAAAGTAAAAAGTAAAGGTAACCGCCGAAGGGTCGTAAAAATAAAAACATTGGACAACCCTTAACTTAACAACCCTTGGAAAATTATTTTAGATTATTATTTAATTTTTTTTTTTATAAAAATAAAAAAAATTAAAAAATAATTTTAAGGGTGGGGGTTGATTTTCATTTTAAGGGTAAAAAATTGTAAAAAAGGGTCATGCTAATAACACTAAAAATTCCCTACAAACTACACATTTGCGCAGAAATTTATTGCACTAATGTATTAATTAACCTAATAATCAACCCTTGGAACTTTACCCCTTTGGTAGAAAAGTCGTTAGTCCACATTTTCTTTGTCGATTTTTATTATTGTGTACAATTACCCTCAACAACTACGCAAATATTTCTTTAACAACTTCAGTTTTTTTTCCTCTAAAACCAACCCCTTTACAACCTTCAACCCTAATAACCTTCAAACTATTTAATACAAAAATTGTGTAATCTAAGTAAGTTACTAAGTAAAATTATTTTTATTCATTTTATTTTTTATCCTAAACTACCCCAATTTTTTGTTAATTTTATGGAGATTTTCTTGTGATATTTGAAAGTATGTGGTATGAAAGTTTAAACCCCCAAGTGGGCAAATTACGCTCTGTGGTCTGACGCTAATCATTGGAAAAGCACCACGCCGCAAACATGAAGGGTTTGTGGGCGGGAAGATTTTTCCCCAGCTGTGTTTGAAATCAATTCGCACGCCACACATTGACGCCGACATTGATTTTCCATAAACGAACTTTAACAATTACCACGTCGTTTCTGAGTTTCTCTAGGAGAAAATGGTAGCGAACGGAAGTAGGACTTTGGGGTGAGGGTAGGTGTAACAGGGACGTGTCGACCGACACGACGACGTACGATCCTGACGTCTCCTGTTTGAGTTAGTTTTAAGTACTTTGCAAAAGCGAACGCGATTAGTGCACAAGTGCACATTGAAGGCACAATGTGCACAATATTACAACCCTTATAAACATCCCCAACAGCTATTACTTAAAAAAATATGATCATTTACATTAATTATTTATTTGGTGGATTAAAATGAAAAAAATAACGAAAATGTGCAGTAGGGGGAGTAATGAAGGAGAAGAGAGTAAACAAAAAGAAAAAGGAAATGGAGATTAGGGAGACACAAGATAAATGGAGAAGAGGGCAACATGGAGAATACGGAGAAAACGGAAAAAAGGAAGAAGAGGAAACATAAGAAAAAAAATATGGAGAAGAGAGGGGTGGTGGGAGAAGAGGGAAAAGGGAAAGATAATATGAAAAGGACCTCAGAGGAGATTGAAGATAATTTACTGAAAAAATTTCTATAAAATATAAAAATTACTTAGAAAGTTTTCATGAAAGCAAAAAAGCAAAATTATTGTAGTGTTTCTATATATTTTAACGTGACTAACTCTATTCAATTATCGATAAACTTAAATTGCTTCCCTCATTTTATATACACTCGAACTAGAAATAAAGTTTCCCCTTGTACATTAAAATGCAATTATCCGTTTAAAATGCATTATCTATATATTTTTAAATAAATAATATTCATGTTTTTGTTTTTATTTCAAATATAAATATTTAGTACTCCAAACGCGATCTAGTAAGTTCTACACGTACTAAATTGTAACCATTAACGCCATCTATTAACTATATAACCTCTATAACCAAATCCTGAATACTTACAAAATCAAAACTATTTCCGCTTTAATTTTTATTGAAAATATTTACGAGTCCATTAAGTGTGTGCTATCAAAAATTTAAAATCACGCAGTAAAATCCGGCCCCGGCAAAGATTCAAATCGTGTTCGATTCCATCGCGCTGGAAAATATATCGTTGGCTTCTAAAAATAATTTAACGATCGTCTCACGTGAAAAACACCTTCGAAGCTGGCGCGCCGCGCTAGTCATCTCTCCAACTTGCAAGTATTTCTTTATCTTTATTTTTCTCCGAAGCGATATCGCCGCCACTGCCGCCGCCGCGGCTCATCGTCTCGTGAAGCCAAAGCAATAAAACCTCTTACGACCGCGACCTGATTCATCGCGCCGAGAATCTTTAATTCGGAAAACTATTCCGGGGATAAAAGTTTCAAGTATTATTGAAATTTTATGTGAAACATTATTATGAAAATATAGGTTATAGGTGGAGCAAGTTTTCTATAGTAAATCCCCTATCGTTTTCATAACCTAACTTCTTCCTTGGTTTAACTAAATTGATTAATGG
Organism: Atheta pasadenae; assembly: GCA_030264155.1. Taxonomy (NCBI): domain Eukaryota; kingdom Metazoa; phylum Arthropoda; class Insecta; order Coleoptera; family Staphylinidae; genus Atheta; species Atheta pasadenae. The sequence continues at coordinate 15,376 of JARJDS010035122.1, read as the reverse complement.
TGGGTATTATTGGTGTTTATTGTATTATCCGATTCGAATCACGTAATTTTGTGTGGCGTACACTTTAGACTTGCATGGAATGTTAATGAAGATCATATAGAATTAGAGTTTTATTATTACCATGAAAATTAATTAATTTTTGTCTACATTAAATTTTATTACAAGATGACGATCAACATTCAAAGTCAAATTTTTAATTTTCACAATAAGAAAAAAAAAGGAAAAGAAAAGAGGGGAAGAAGGGGTTAGCATAGATGGAAAAAAAAAAGAAAAGAAAAGGAGAAAGGGACAGGGATATTGAGGAAAAGGAAAGTACAGATATAAGAAAGGAGAAGAGAGAAAGGAGAGATACTGGCAAAAATATAGAGTAAAGGAAGAAGCAGAGAATATGGGAAAAGGGAGAAAAGAAAAAAAGAAAGGGGAAGAGAGGAGAATAGAAGAGAATCGAGGGGAAGAGAGGAGACGAGATGGGCAGGAAGGAGAAGAGGAAATGGGAGAAGAAAGAGGAGAAAAGAGGATAACAGAGGAAAAGAAAGAAAAAAATATTAGAAAACTAAGAAAAACAGATAAGAAACGGGAGAAGAAAAAAAGGTAAAGTTGTATTAGTTCAGATCTAGATGGCACTACATTCAAATTTAAACTATTAATTTCCGTTAATTCCGTAAATTTTCAAAAAAATTGAAATTTTTATAAATTGATTCTGGAAAAATCCAGTTTTAACCGAGTCCGAAGCTGTTTTGAAAATAGCGCATTGGAAAACACGTCCGTTTGCTTGCGTTTGCGATAAGAAAATAGCATTCGATTCGATTTTGGTTTTTGGTTTCATCGCCGGTGCGCTGTGAGCGGCTGAGCGTTTGTTTAAGAGAAATGAAATAATGAAATTTTCGATATTTGAAGTTGGGCAGCGAGTCAAGTCAAAATATTCGACATGGCGTCGAGGGAGTGAAAGGCGAAGCGTAGCGAATCGAAAAGTTTCCAAACATGTAAAATGCATGTTTACATGTGAATGTGTCCGGCGACCCGGAAAACACATTTTTATGGAAATATTATTCTTTAGTTTCCTCCCGAGCTGCTGCCAAGCGGCTAACAAGTTGAAAAAAGAGCGAATGCGGTTGATGCAGGTAGCAGAGGTAACGGCGGCGGCACAGGTATACAAACCCACTACGAACACGTCTTGAAGACGGAAAACGACCTTTTCTGTTAGTCGTCGGCGTTGTGGCCCCGCATTCAGCCGCCCCGAAATGCATTCAAGTGGACTGATTGGGATACGTCTCAACACAGAACTGCTTAGCGTATGCAGGCACACACGCACCAAAACGCATTTTTATTTAAATTCGCAACGCGCCCAAACGAACACGGCGATTGTAAAACATTCCATAGGCAAATAACAAAAGAAAAAATGACGATCGAAAACATTGGTTACATTGGTAACATTGGTAACACTGGTAAAACAATTGAACGCGACTAGAAAACTTGATAAACCAAATATTGAAGCCTACAGAACTTTGTTTGTTTGTTTGTCATTTGTTTGCTTTTTTTTGGGGAAAATTAAAAACAAAACCCAAAGTTTGGTATTTAACAAATGTTAGAGTCTGTACTTTAACTATAAAACATTTGAATGTTTATGTCGTATTCGCTCTCTATTTGATACTTACTTTGACACTTTGTCACGCTTTGTAACGCTTTGCAACGTTTTTGCAACTACTGCAATGTAGATAGCACTGACGGAATTTAACGTCAAAGACCTACACATTGCTAAAAGGGGGTGTCAGTGTGTGCTAGCAGCGTTTGGGATGAACAAACAGTAAAAGTCCCAACTAAGACCGATTCGGACGACGGCAAAGCACACTAAAAGCACCTCGGGTTTCGGAGACACGAAATTCCAACGTTACGTCGAACTAATCAACTTGGAAAATGTTTCAGCGACAAAGCAACACCCAAAACACAAAAAAATCTAAATTTAGATTTTTAACGTAGACAACATTTTAGTTCTTTCATTTACCACTAGATGTAGACACAAATCAATATATATTGATTGGTGTGAAATTTTAATCACAAAAACTGCCGTTAGGTGTCACTACTTTTTAATATTTAACTAAGAATTTAAATTTTAACAGTTTAAACTCTTAATATGTCATTTATCAATCCTTAAACTTTTTTGTCTAACTTTTTGATTTATTCGAAATAAAAAAAAGTAATGTTCATGCGTTTAACATATTTATTCAATTTTTTCGCTCGAAAAATTATGAAAATAATGTATGATATACACACGGCGGCAATTCGGTGCGACGCACAATTTATCTCCCGAAACCAAAAAGCCATCAAGCGCAACCGCACCCGGCTGAGTTTTGCGTACTCATGCGGCTACCGCCTCCACTGGCACTTCTTTAGCGCTTTCACGGGAAGGCTAAAAACTTCGCTTCGCCCTAACCTTGGTAGTGCTCTCAGGCGAATTGAAACTTGTAAACTTCTTAACATGGAAAATAGACGTTTATTATTCTTGCGCACCAGGCCCGCACTGGATTTCGAAAATAATTTGTGATTAAATGAAATTATGTTTACCTAGTTAGATTTTCGGCCGAACGGTAAATAAACAGTGCTTTGGTGAACACCGCAAAGAAAAAGGGTTAAGATGCTAAACGCAAAAAGGGTGCAGGCAGAGAAAGTCAAGGGTTTGACTAAGAAGTGAAAATTAATTGCGTTTTTCACTCAACGATAATGAAAATAATGAATGAGGAAAAACACAAAATCTCAAAAAAAAATGAAAATTTAAGATTTTTATATGTGGCGACATCTAGTGGTGAATTTGTTTTACTATTTTAATAAATTTGTTTCGTAACGCGAGATGCCGTTGTGGATAAAACAAAACAAAACAACGAAATCAAATTGAAGGGAAACTTTCGAGTGTCGTTTGTTTCATGCTTGAACGAAAAAATAAATAGAACAAAAGCCAACTAAATGGCGAGTTAGTAAACTACCAAAACGCAATCTCCAATTCCCCGATTCGCCCACTACGCCAATTCTCCAATAACTTATTGTTTTATCTCACGATTCATTGGTATGGCGCGTGACGTATGAAAGTTCCGTGTTCCATGTTTGGATTCGTGGATTTTGGACTCTTCGAGACGACAATAGTTTGAGGACGACGAAATTTCACGAAACGCTCTGCTGCAAAGACGCCGCCGTTGCCGCGTTATAGGTAGATATACAATGTCGTACAATTGATCAGAAAAGTTCAATAGTTTAGATTAGGGACTCGACGACTTCGAAACAGAGTCGAGAGTCGACAGTCCGGAGACAGCAAACGAATGGCTGCCTGCGACCTGTGCGAATTGTGCACCAGAGTTTTCCCCCTCAACGGCAAAACAAAACACGCTGCCTTGATTTCGTTCTTCATCTTTTGTTTCCTACTTTTGTTTATTTGGTTTTAAATCTAGCAAGCTGCGATTTTGTTATTTGTGTAGATAGTGTTTTGTTTTTCGATTCTAGCTGTTTGTTGATTTTGTTTTGTTTATGGCGCACAAGTTTTGTCTACGTATTGCATGATGCAAAGCAAGAATATATTCGTACGGTTCCTTGCATCGCTGCGATGCTATTGTGGAGTTTTTCGTATCAGCACAGCAGCAGCCGTAATGGAACTTTGTTCGCCCGCCTTTGATGTTCTTTTTATACGCTTTGCCCGGGCGCATTGTCCTCAGTAATTAGATAATGGTTTGTTATAACAAAAGTTTGCGAACGTCCGGGCGATCGAGACGCGCGCGCGCGCGCGCGGAAACAAAACAAATTAAAGAAATGAATACACATACAAGCAAGGAGGATGAAGATTGGAGGTTACTGCGTCGTGCGAATGGAATTGCAGCAGAATTGCGCCAAATTACACGATAGAAAAGTACGGTAAACAGTAAATCGTATTTACCTTTTGTGCTGGGTTTGATGCGCAATGTGTTTGGGTAAGTGAACGTAATTTACTGTTAATTTAAAAGCACTTTAAACGATTCACAACTAACAAAACTGACAGTGCACTCGCCAGCGCGCGCACTACACAGAATGACAGAACTGCACAGAACATTGCACAGTAGTATGTTCCGCAACCCACAATGACGATGTTAATAAACGTCAACCGTAACGCCCTCTAGTGAAAGTTTAGTTCAAACAAACTAAAATAACTTTTTTTTACTTAAACAATACTTTAATGTCATAAAAATATTATGCCGCCTAATTTATACGAAAAAATTAATTTTAAAAGGTTCAAATGTTGATTTTAACACAGCGCTAGCTATAGGATTAAAGCGCAAATTAAAACTTTAAACGCTCATATCTCAAAACTGACTTTAAAGTTTAAAACACAAATAACTCGGACAATTTTCAACCGAATGACTTGAAATTTTAAATGTACGTTGGAATATACAATGTCTATGGTAGTACGCAATATTGTGATTTTATATTGCATAGCTTATTTGTTATTAACAATTAACTGACTTTTTTTTGGCATTTTACACTTTTTACTTTAAAAGTGCGCCATTTTGCCAAAAAATAATATATCGCAAAAATCTTCCGTAGTTCTATAGCAGTACTAATATAGAATCATTAAAAAAATTTAGTTTATTATTCTAACAATCATTCTTGAAGTTATTTGTCCGTCCGTGGACTCTGACAAAAAAAAACACGCCGTCGTAAAAACGCTCTACATCCGCCATTTTGAAATAAATCGCTTCGAAAAAATTAATGTAATTAGTCAATAACATGTATAATAAAATGACGTCATTATTATTTGGTTTCATTTCTAACTACTTCGGGAAAAAAATACCAAAACTCTCAAGTTAAAATCCACCAGTTTTCTTGCAAATAATACCAAGAAAATAAATTTAAAAAAAATGTGAACTCAAACTATAAATATTTACTTTTTAGTAATAAAGTTTACGTTGTACCAACCTTGTTCATGGTTGAAATGACTCGAAGTCTTCAGGTGCTTCAGGTTACGAATTGAAGGATGTGCTGCTTGTTGTTGTTTGTGCACTGTCGACGTCTCATTTTACTTGATATTAGTCTTATATTTATGTACACTAGTTTGTTATTAACAAATACAAAACACTAACATTTACAGGTTCACTTGCAAGTTCACAGAATCACAGGTAAATTAAATAGACTTACTTGTCGTTTAATGTTTGCGAAGACACAGTAAACACTAAATACCGAGTAGAGTCAAGTCTACAAGACCCGCAACTAGCCTGCAACTACCGACCGACGACTTGCAGGAGAACGAGAACACTGATTTAGAATTGAAGCTAATGCAAACGCAAACGTGCGTATACTTGCGTGAACATGTACAGACCTTGTCGTGAACTTGAAGATTTCAACCAGTTTTATCTCTCGTGCATTGGATTAAATGTTGATAAACAAACGCAAACGCAGCAGAACATTGCATTGCATTGTTGTTTTGCTAAATTTAAATTTAAATATTTTTCGTTTTTAAAACTTGGCTTTTAAACATTTTGGCATTTTAATTTTTAAAAAATGAGTATATGATGTTATATGGTCAAATTATTAGTTTTTTTTGCTTTTTTTTGCTTTTTTGTAATTATCTCAAAATCGGTAAGTTTTATCTAAAAAAGTTACTAAGATAATTTGTTTATTATTAAATTATCTACAAATTTTGTTTAGAACATTTTTTTGTATTGTTATTAGAAATTATAGTTTTTTAGGTTTAAAGTTGTTGTATATAAGTAAAAATGTAATCTTTGCATTTTTTGTTTTTTTGTGGTTTTTTGTAATTATCTCAAAATCGGTAAGTTTTATCAAAAAAAGTTACTAAGATAATTTGTTTATTATTAAATTGTCTACAAGTTTTGTTTAGAACATTTTTTTGTATTGTTATTAAAAATTATAGTTTTTTAGCTTTAAAGTTCGTGTATACAAGTAAAAATGTAATTTTTGCATTTCTTGTTTTTTCTTAGTTTTTTGTAATTATCTCAAAATCGGTAAGTTTTATCAAAAAAAGTTACTAAGATAATTTGTTTATTATTAAATTATCTACAACTTTTGTTTAGAACATTTTTTTGTATTGTTATTAAAAATATAAGTTTTTTGGTTTTAAAGTTTGAGTATACTTGTAAAAAATTAACTTTTAGTTTTTTCTTTGTTTTTTCCTAGTTTTTTGTGGTTAAATCAAAACTTGTTAAATATATTAATTTATTTTATTGTTTATAAACAATATTAAATTATATATAATAGTTTAATGTGTATAGTAGTACATTAGTTGTTAAAAACAATAATGTTTGACAATTTAATTACACCAACAACAGAAAAGCATAAAGAAGGTTTTGGTATTCGGGTATTAATACTAAAACCCCAAACAGTAGTGTCGGCGGCAAGCGCATTATGTCGCACTCTGATTATTTTAATTAAAACCGAATGTGAGGAATTCGACGTGGTTCTTTGTGGCTGTAATTTCGACATCGCCTCCACGAAGATCAAAGCCGACTTAATTACAACGTGGACAAGTTTTCCCCATTGAGTTGTCGATGTTTTAACAAACAAAAAGGAATTATTATGCGTTGAAAAGCGGATTGCATCAAAACCACTAACAAAATTCAATTATTAATTTAATAGTTTCGTCATTTTCTATTAAAATAAACAAATTAAAATAAAAATCAACATTTTTGACTTTTAATGTTAAATATTCAAACAAATTACTTATTTAGGTAATAATAACTTTGCGTAGACGTAATCTCAAGAGTTTAGAGGTTGATGTGAGTGTGGGTTTCGGTAAAAGTTAGGTCTGAAAAGAAAATCCGGAATAAATCCCACGAGCACAACGATTATAAAACATATTCGGCTAGTTATAATTCTTAGGCCACGCGTTCAGCGGTGGGTATCGATATAACAAGTCCCAGGAGGCGGCAATAAGGAATATACTCTTCTTCTGGGGCAATAAAAACGACGCCAGCGAAAGCTGGGGCAACAGCGAGGGAAAACCAAGAGAAAGCGACGGCTTTCAGTCTTATTCGTACATTATTTCAGGCAATGCTTAAATTTTAATCCGTCTGTTTGTCTCACTTGTAACAATGGTTTTGTTCGCAGCAAGCTGCGCAATTGGAACTTTTTGTCGGTTTGTGTGTTTCATAGTTTCCTTTTATTTATCCTATGTCGCTTTTGTCGTTCTTTTGTTAACTTAACCAATAAACATTTTAGGTCAACTTTACAGCATCAAAACATTTATTTGTAATTGAAATACAAAAAAATGTTCTAAACAAAACTTGTAGATAATTTAATAATAAACAAATTATCTTAGTAACTTTTTTTCATAAAACTTACCGATTTTGAGATAATTACGAAAAACTAAGAAAAAACAAAAAAACTAAAATTAATTTTTTACAAGTATACTCAAACTTTAAAACAAAAAAACTGTTATTTTTAATAGAAATACAAAAAAATGTTCTAACCAAAACTTGTAGATAATTTAATAATAAACAAATTATCTTAGTAAATTTTTTTCATAAGACTTACCGATTTTGAGATAATTACGAAAAACTAAGAAAAAACAAAAAAACTAAAAATAAAATTTTTTCTGGTATACTCCAACTTTAAAACCAAAAAACTAATATTTTTACTAACAATACAAAAAAATTTTCTAAACAAAACTTATAGATAATTTAATAATAAACAAATAATGTTAGTAACTTTTTGTCATAAAACCCCCCATTTATAAAATAAACGCTAAAAACTAAAATCTTTTCACTTCCAAAACACACCAAACGTAATCTCCACACTTCAATACGTATTCACCTTATTACACCTTATTTCACCCTAGTCCTTCGTCCTTGCCATCCTGGAAATCCTCACAAACATTACGTTTATTTAAAGGATTAATTAAACATCCAATCAAGCAATATACAAAGTGTTACCAAACCATAAAACAAAAACAAAAAACAAAAATTAAAATTTTCAACCACAAACTTAATTTTTTTCTAAAAAAAAACAAAAAATGTTAAGATAACAACCCTTAAACGTAATAAAACACAATACACATAATTAACAACAGTGTAGAGTGTTGTACTACATATATTTGTGCACACTGTGTCTATGTTTAAAGCGTAAATGCAAAATTTAGCTTGATCTATTGTTTAACATAAATTTAGCTTGAAGGGTTTAACTTAGCAGACTACAGGTTGGCAACCCTTTCCTTCTCCTATCCCATCTTCGTTAGTCTCACCCAACGCAACACAAATTCTGACGCAAATCTTAGGCATTGTTTCGATTTATACTAGGTACATACACACTACATCACTTCCGGTTTCATTAAAAAATAAAAAAATAAAAAAAACGTGAAACAAAATTCAATAAATAGAAAAAAAAATAAATTGCAACTAAAAACGGTTCAGTGTGTTGTGAAACTAAATTATTTTTAGTTTAAACAATGCCATTGAAACAAATAACAATAAAATTTGTTAAAAACGGTTTTTACGTGCTTTTAGTTTTTATATTTTCAATTTCCCGTTATGTTTTAAATTAAGTTTAAAAGTTATATATTGTATTGGATCAAAAATTAAATAAAATAATAATAAAAGTTGTAATCCCATCAACATCACCATTACTTTCATTTAATTTTTAATTTAAAATAAAATTTAATTGCAATTAAATGAAAGTAAACATTTAACGTATGCAACCCAACACACTGGAAATATTATCTACTAAAAATTAAAGTTGAAAGTATGCAACCAAAAACACGTTTTAATTAAACAAAATATAATTATTCCTGTTTTAGTATTGTTCATTTTCAATGCTCCGTTTGGTTGGAAGTAAAATACGAATGGCGTTGATTGCAATCACAAACATTCGCACCTAATTGCCGCGCACTATATAAATAATGGCATTAATGTCGGAATTATTCAAATCGGCAGGTAATAGTTTTTCCACTGCGGCGTGCACCCGCCCTGCACGATTTTAAACCGTGGACGTTCATTTATTTCCGGAAATATACGATGACAAAGACGGACTAGGCCCGCCCGGTCCGGACGAACAAAATTGAATCGATTTTATGCAAAACTCTTGCTATTATACATTTAGACAAACAATGACATATAAATGCGTCGCCCATTCAATTTGAGCGCGTTATTTATAACTATCGACAAAATGGTCGCTCCGGCGCTGCACTTGTATGTTGCAATCATCGATTCCGGGTTTCCGGCGCGCGACAAAAAGGGACAGAAAGGATATTTTGATTCGTTTGCAAACTATAAATTTTATATTGTTGTATTTTATTTTAAATCTAAAATAAAATAAAATAAAACAGCGCTTTAAAGTTAGGTTATGTTAGTTTTTGCAAAACTAGTTAAAAACTTGGAATCTAGATGGCGTTGTTGGTTGTTAATTTTACAAGCCTTAGATGAATACAATAACGTTGAATCTTACAAAATCAAAATTATGTACCATGACTCTAACCTAAGTTAACCTAAAATTGATTTTGTGGTACTTTTTTTACCGTTTTCTTTACTAACAGTGCGTTCGAGCGTTTTGTGTGTGCATTTTGGTGGAACTGTGAAACTGAAACTGGCACAGTTTGCGGAAAACGGCGTATTAGGCAGCGACCTGCCTACTAAATATTCCTGCGACGGAGCATTGACGGATGCGATGCAGGCTGCGTAGATCTGATTATGTAACACAATCCAAACTAGACGCCCGTACATTATTCAAACGTCCCGGGCGCCCCATGGCCCTTTCGTTAGCTGGCGTTGCACCCACCTACACACACACACACTCACATGCGCGACATGTGTGTTCATTCAACCCCCTGCGCTTACTTTCCTAAGCATGCCGAGTGGTGTGTTTGAACTGATGTTACCGATGTGCTGGTGTTCCTGCTAGGATTTTCCACCTGAACTCTGCATGCGAGGACGCTTTCCGGTTTGGTGTTCGCGTTCGCGCACTCGGCGTTTTACTTCGACACACACTCGATGCGAAAAACGGCTATTGAAATTGCCAATTTTCCGGCGGGAGATTGCAGATTGCTGACGTTTTTCAAATCGTGTACAAATTTAAATTACTACCGAATTTGGATAGAGTACTAGTGGATTTTAGACGATTTTACTTCAAATAGTAACTAGTTTTACGATTAACAATTTTTGACAAAACTAAAGATTTTTAATTAGTTATAACTTTTGTAGTTATAAAGATAAAAATATAAACTAAAAATATTCTTATGAAGAATTAAATTATCTATAACTTTTGTTTTAAATGTTTTTTGTTACAAATTTGGAACATAAAGATATTTAAGGTTAAAGTTAGAATTTGTTTTTTTAAACAAAATTTGTTTTGGACACAATCAATACTTTTTGAATTGTTAATAACTTTTAAAGTATTAAACTTAAATATATAAACTAAACATATTCTTAAAGGTAATTAAATTATCTGAAACTTTTGTTTAAATAATTTTTTGGTTATATGCGTAAAACATGATGATTTTTGAGGTTAAACTTCAAACTTAGTTTTTACCGAAAACTAAAACGCTTAAAAAACAATGCATTTAAATTGCTAATAACTTTTAAACTAATAAAGTTAAAAATATGAATCAAAAACAATCTTATAGGTATTTAAATTATCTATAACTTTTGTTTAGAGTATTTTTTTGTGAAAAATGTAAATCGTAATGATTTTTTAGGTTAAAGTTTAATTTAATAAAAAAATTAAAATAATAAAATATTTTTAATTTTAAGGTTATAGTTTGACTCTGTGTTATTACCTTTAAGGTTAGTTTAACATTTTAATTAAATAAAGTAAGAATTCAGTATGAATATCAGCAGTTTTCTTAGACCAATAAAGACAAAGTGCAAAGTAAATTTATGAAATTTCACAAATTCAATGAAACGCTTAAAATTAATTACCGCATTATTTCACAGCGGATTTGCTTCCGGCAGTGGCTCTCGAGTGTTGAGTTTGAATTATTCCCGGCTAAGCGCGGGGTCGCGTTTTTCTACCCGCATGTGCAAGTCAAGCGCACCCGGAAGATATTCGCCACCGCCGGCAGAGAGTGTTTGAATGTTATCGGGCGAATGCAATTTCTGAAGCGTAGATTAACCATAGGTACGGCCCATTCATGCATTACAATATTCCTTTTTCAGTTACTATTTACCTGCGCTATCTCCGCCCGACACGAAGAAAACCTTCTCTACCCCCAACCGCCGCTCCCAACAGCCCCAACCTTTGGAATTTGTATTCTGCGTGTTTGAGCGAGATTGAAATGTTGAAGCCTGAATATATTCCCATTCCTTTATCCCGCAGAACGAGCGACTACTCCAGACAATTGTGTAGTAGCTTCTAGCATCCTTTTCGAAATACTTAATTAATTTAAATCTTCAAGCATAAGTCCGGGAGCAACCCCAGGTGAACGGGCGCGTTCTTAGAAATAGGCAGACGTTCTCTACTCGTCGCCGTCGACGTGAATGAGTTTGGTAATGTGAGTAACTGACGCCCGTTTTTGATTAACTCCACCGTAAAGGTGGTTGAGAAGTAAGGTTAGAAGTGTTGGTGTTGTACACTGGGTTGCCTGCTTACTACGACGGCGACCTCTGCAACTTGCTAGTTTTATAGGTACACATTGATTATGAGCATCACGTAACTGTTGGCTCATAACCGGGCTCGCAGGTCTTCGTCGTCGTCTTCACCCCGGTTCGTCACTAAGTAGTGGGATTCGAGACCCGTAAGCGAGAAAATGCAAGTAAGTTTCTCACGAGCGACGGCGGGAATGTTGATTACTGGAGCAAATCGAAGTAATTTGCATTTACATTTGCGCTTTACGCCGCCCTGCAACTTGTTTCATCTCTGCTGCAGGATCAAGCGCTATAAAAACTTTTCTTCAAACATCTCAACAACATTTACAAACTACCAAAAAGTATTTCCATTTGTAACTATTGTAAACATTTACAATATGCAACTCAACATACAAAAAATTAAAAAAATATATTTTTTTAACTTAATTGTTTTTTTTAGAATTTTTCAAAACACCCAGTATAATAATGCATGATCAAACGCGTGTGAATTGAAAGTGTGTTGATGTCGTGATGTAGTTTGCGCTGTACTGGTCTATCAATACGCGGTTTCAGTTTGCGCCGTTTCTGCTTTGATTTGCCGCCACCACCACTGCCGTGAGCGACGGCACCAAAATGCAGCCGCACGCGACTACAAAATACGAATCGTTATTTGCCACTACGTGGAAATGAGTATAACTTATAGGTTAGGTGCTAAAGTGTTACCTTTAAGACAATATTGAATCCTCAATGCAGCACAAATCACAAATCTTATCAAAACTTTTGTTGCTTGCCACCAGAAATAAAAAACACTCACTTTTAAATTGGTTTACAGCGTGAATTTCAGCTATTCAATGATTGAAAACATCGGAAACGGAGTTAAAGATGTTATCGGTTTCGAATTGAAAATCAACAACAGTTAAAACAAAACACAAAACAAGCCTACGCTGATGCACAGTTACGCGTCGAATGTTCTAGAATTGTATGCGCTAAATGTGTTGTTAGTGTTTTGTTTTATTTTTTATTTACAAATCAAGCAGGCAAGTAGGCGTTGGTTGTGTATTTTCGTAAAAAACAAAACACAACCTTGTAGATGCGTAGTTTGTTTATGGCAGTATGTATGTTGTGTTGTTCGTTGTTGGATGTGTAATAGTGAAAAGCTGGTAAGATAATGATTCATTATTCATTAATAATAAAATTACGCTAATTAAAATTAAATTAGTTTACAGCAGAATCGTTTTAAGCTGGAAATTACACCGGATTATGATTTTCCCGCATTTGCCGTGCGTCTAGTTGCTCCCCGCGTACACGATGTACACGTACAAGTACAAGAATTCATGCAATATACAATATCCACTTCCGTTGAAAGTATAATGGCTTCAATTCGCTCGCTGGCAGTTCAAAGAAGAGGATGATGTCTGTGTAGCCGCCCGACTGCTCGCGTCTTCGACCCATCCGGTCGCGCCCGTGTTGTTATCAGACGGTTTCGACTCCCCTGCTCCTGCTCGTTGTGCTCGCGCTTGCAAACTATAAATTCTTAAAGAACAGAAGTAAATTATTACTCTCTATAATCCTTTACGAGCGAGCGCCAACAGGAACAAGCACCAGAACACGATGGCAGAAGTTGAAAAAAACGCAGCAGGAAAGAAAAGCAGCGACCGGAAACTTGTTATCAGATTGCTCATTGCCTTATACAACAGAAAAAAAGGTAAAGCAGAAAAAAACTTTTCTATCACTTTCTTTACTTTCTTTCTTACCTTCGTAAAGCACACGCGTACTTCTTGTAGTCATTAAAAATATCATCGCGCTGTGTAAAGGGGGGAAAGATTAGAAGCTCGTACAGTTTTCCAGCGGGAAAACAAAGCGTTGTTGGAGGAGTTTTCTGCAACTGAGAGTTGAAGGTTGTAGATCATTAGGTATTGTTGAGCGCAAGAAGCGTTGATGATTTTTCAAAACTCGAGGAAACATCACGAGCACACGTTATTTTCTTTTGCGTTGAGTTTTTCTTGTTGCGCCATTGTGTATTGTGTGCGGACTGCACACAAAGCGGAAAAGCAGCAGCAGCAGAAGCGAATGAGTGGCGTGAAGAATAGACAGAACGCGATGACCGAGCGTGGAGGAAAAAGTAAGCAACGAAAAGCGTTCTTCTGGCATCTATTGTTAAACGATGTCTGGACTGGTTGCAGGGCACAACGAGTTGTCTGATGCTGTGCGAAAGAAAATGGGTGGAAAAACGGGAATTGAAGGGAGTTAGGGGTGGTTCGGTGGACGTTCGACACACTGATGAATCATGCTCGCAATCAGTTGTTTAACCGCCAATTTGTGTTATTGTGTGTTACGGTCAGCTGGAGGGTGATGAACTTTTACGGGATTTGGACAAACAAAAATCAATGATGATAAAATAAACGGTAATCGGAAAATGTACTTGAAAATTTTTAAAGCTTAGCTTTACCATTAAAATTCTTGGCTTTAAACAATTTTGACTGAAAAATTGTTCAAACAAATATTATAGATAATTTTATTAGCTACAAGAAGCTTTTTAGTTTATATTTTTAAGATGATTAGTTAAAAAGTTATAAACAATTAAACCATTTTGCTTTTTATTTTTGAATTAAATTACTTAGTTTTAAATTAAACGGAAATTTAACATCAAAAATCTTAGTGATAAACATTTTTCACAAAAAAATTGTCTAAACAAAAGTTTTACATAATTTATTTACCTATATTATGGCCTTTAGTTTATATTTTTAATATTATTAGTTTAAAAGTTATTAACAATTTAAAACTTGAAAAACAAAAATTAAAAAATATTTTGTTTTATATTAAACCGAACTTTAATGTTAAAAATCTTAATGATAAACATTTTTAACAAAAATATTGTTTAAACAAAAGTTTTAGATTATTTATTTACCTTTAATATGGTTTTTAGTTAATATTTTTAACTTTTTTAGTTTAGAAGTTATAAACAATTATATTTTTTTGGTTCTTCGGTTCTGTAAACCATAATTACAAATGAAATAATAACCATGTAAGATTGTAAGCGATTAAACCTTTCCGTCAGTTGATCCGCCTAACTAAAAGTGCAAGTTGGATAGCCAAATAAGGGTTACATCCCTGTGTATCATAACAATGGTTTTAATTCATCGTGTGAGCAGAATATTAAATGGCGTGTGCGCGGTAATCGCACGTAAACGTGATTAATATTTAAGGCAAAGGTGTTCTTCGTTGATTGCTCAAATATTACGTCCGAATTACAAGGTCCAACGTTTTACATCATATATTACTCTTATTAATTAATGTACCGGACGTTAATTAACGATTTCACTATTAATATTAGGTTTTACTTCATTTAATTCAATTTACAAACAAAAAACACGCAAAAACGTACAATTTTACTATGTATGCAACCCAACAAACACAAAAAATTAAAGTTTCTAACCTTAAAATAAGTAATTTAAGGTTATAATATAATGTATTGTGTAATTGTGTCGTGTTTAATCTTGACAGTTTTATAATCACATAATAATGCATTCGTTGCATTCATATTTAATTATGTTGGCGGGTGTTAATGTGTTGGTATTCCAATTTAGCGTCTCATTTCATTTCCGTACGATTTAGCATTTTATCTGGTTTGGCTGTAATGGTGTAAAGGAGTACTGGCACTGCCACCCCCACATTGCCGCCTTCGCCATCAGCGCAGTCACGTAGCTTGACTATCGTGCGGCGCGAAATTATATTTCGTTTAAAATACAATTTTGTCGGCTTTGGTTGCGATATTAACCACTACCAACTAACATCAGATAAGGAAACAAACAAAAGAAGATTATTTCTTGATATTCTTGATATCTGTTTAT